>CAEFZX010001339.1:0-10647 GCA_903066825.1 Alfaro cultratus | reverse complement strand
TAAGACCACATCTGGTCAGAAGTTGTCGTGGTTTGTGCTGTGTAGGACTTACACTGTGGGGATGTATTCTCCAGGGATGGCATTGGATGTATAGCTTATGAGCATACATGTTTTACCCACAGCCCTGAGGGGATAAATAAGACAATAATGAGAGTTATGACTTAATAAGTGTGTTCTCTACTGATGACTGACCATTCTGATGTAGTACTGTATGTTTGGAATATGGGGTTTTGGTTTCTGTGGAGTTTTGCTCTAGCTCTTTTAGCTATCAACCAGAGGGAGCCAGGAGACTGCTGCTCATCGGAGGGCGGATTCCCGGTCATGATCACACATAGCTGCAAGTCATCAGTCTCATCAGCCTGAGGATAAAGGGAGCTGTCGCTTCTGTGCCTGAGTGTTTGCCTTTCACGGTACTCTGTACCCCTCTCTGTGGTGCCCAGGATGTTACCCTTTGTGCTTCCTCAGTTTCTCCACACAACTTCGAGATCTCCTTTAAAGATTTCCTGGCTTGACTTCCATAACTAGTGACTTACCGCTCCATTCCTTCCAAATCTGTGCTGCTTACCTGTCTGCCCTCCAATGCAATCACCAACCTGCGGCCTCCACCATTGCTCCCTGGACTTCCTGGTTTCTGTACTATACCTCCCTGGACCTGCAACCCCACAAGAACCCTACCTCTAGTGACCACTCAGTCTTCAACCCCTCCCTGGTGGATTCACCTCCATCTTACCAGTAAGCGCTCCTCTTCAATATAACATTATTCATCTGTCAAGCTGTTACTCACCTCTCATCTCCCCTGTCTTCAGTGTTCCTGATCTCCCAGCCTCTCTGACTCCCAGACAAAGAACACACATTCAACTCTCTCATTGTTTCAATAAACATTATTTAACTGTTTTTTTTCTCCATCTCCTAAGTGTGTTCTCCATGTGGGTTAAACAATTAGCACCTAATCAACAAAACACTCAGAATAACACTCACTGAACAGAACTCCCTCATTCAATGCCACAATACATTGCTAAGAACTCTCTGATCAACAAGACCTACCCGATCAACGTTTGGCTCATCTAACTAATTTCTTACAAAGAAATCTCCAGTCCAGATTTCCGCTCCCCTGCCTCCTGAAATCTGTTCTCTTACTCCAGAAACATACTAAGGTGATGTAAATCGGTGTGGATGTTTTCTGTTACGGTGCTCCCTGACCTTTAATCCCTCTCCCCAGAGCTTCTCTCATGATGATTCCAAGACAGCACATGTATTTTCCCCGTTATCAGGAAGAGCCTTTCAATAGGTATTAAGGGGTTTAAGAACCCATTGAATTTCAGCTGCTCTTCTGAAGATTTTCTAGCCGAATTCAAACAAGCCTTTAGGCAGGAATCATATCATGCTTTTATATCTCGTTATCTCTGGACTTTAAAACAGGGTCAAGAACAGTTGCATATTTTTCCATTGACTTCAGAATTCGAGCCGCAGCTTCAGGTTGGAACTCCTCTGCATTAAAAACTTTCTTCCATGCTATTAAGGACGAACTGGCAACTCTAAATGAGCCCAGAACTCTGAACAAATTCATCATTTGGGCAACGATTGGAAAGAAAGAAATAAAAGTCCAACGATGAAAAGGTCAACGTCCCCTGAAGCATTTAATCTTCTCCCTCTTCTCAGACCCAGAACAAACCTGAACCCATGCAGATCGACAGAACCAGTCTTACTCCAGAAGAAAGAAAGAAAGAAACTAATATATTCCAACCTCTGTCATTACTGTGGCTCCCCGGGTCATTACATTGGGGTCTATATTGATTGAAATGGTCAGTATTGGAGTTAATAAGATACAAAAATGTTTTGGAGGAATTTATTGGTTTCTGATACTACTGCATGACTAAACACTCCTCGGGTCAAATTGACCCACAAACATTATTGCTGTACCTAAGGAAATGAACATAACAGGAGGGTTAATGTATTACTCAATTTAGAAAGAAATTACATTTCTATTCTGCAGAATTGCTTTTATATCAAGAAATTATCAAATTATTAAAATGTTCAGGCAAAACAGTTATAATATTGACTCAAAGTAAAACTATGAGAAGCTTAGAACTTCAACTGCTTAAGCTGAAAAAAACCCCAAAATTTTTTCTCCAAGTCTTCTTGTTTACAAAGAGTAGAAATGTATAGCATGTTTACTTTAAATCTATCTCACGCTATGAAACACTGAATAAAGTGAGAATAAAAATCTAACTTACCCATCTCCCACCACCACACACTTAATGGTTTTCGTCATCTGCTGAGTTAGCCTGGACAAATTACCAGGAGGTAAAGTAAACCAGAGTCCTTGTGTTGTCTGAAGCGTACAACAAACTAAGTGAACTGTTGTAGAGTTTCTGGTTTATATTTTGTTACAGGAACTGATTGTTCCTGTAACCTCTTGATTCACCGCCAGCAACAGCCTGAAAAATCTCTGGAATTCTGAGCAGGTGTTGCTGCTGGTAAAGGTGAGAAACCAAGCTGTTTATTTTGACTCTTAATAAAGAAGTTTCATTTTAGGGAGAACTAGACAGAACAACTCAAAGTTTTGATGAATATTTTTTGAAACTTCGACCAAACCAATTTTTGTTTAGCTGTAAAGGAACGGTTTACACCATACTGCCTCTACAAGCTGGTAATGCATTTGCTAGCAGGATTTGATATGGATGTGATATTGACATTCTTTGGAAGAATCCTGTAATATTTTCACAAAACACAGATCCAAGAGAGCTTTGTAAATGCTTTATTTGCTTTAAAAAACAACACTACATAAAGATCCTGCTGTAGTGAAAACAATTACAAAGTGTCCAGAAGTTATGGCTCTTCAGAGTATCTGTGCTAGTTTAGTTTTTCTCGTATCAGTTGGGCAGCCTCTGATTCATTCAGCATTAGGCCTGAACCGGTTACAGTTTAGAAAAATTAGAGTTTCAAAAACCGCAAAACATGTTCCTATTAAACCATTCCTCTAATTACAATGGAGTCCTTTTTGTTAAGTGATTGTGACCTTAGTTTTCTTTGGCGAAATGGAACAAAATAGTGTTGCCCCCTCCCCAACGTGTTGCTGTGTTGTTAGGTTAGCTGGCAGGAAAAAGGACCCCAGTTGAGCTGGAACCACAGGTGGTGCTACTGAGCACATTTATGAAGCCAACGCTGCTTTAAAACACAGTTTGGATCCACAAGCTAGCCAGAAGACAATCACACTGACCAGTTTTTTTTTACTCCCACTATTACTGAAGAGCGGCTGGGATAAAGCTGTAAAAGTTCTGCTTTCAACTGGATTTCTGCTCAAAGTCTGATTAATATTGTTGTGCAACATCTTAGAATAAAACAGCTTTGTTGTCATATGTAATTTTTGTTCGCAACAAAACAGATCATTTGAATCAGTCTGAGAATTTCCAACCAACCCATGTCTAATTTTTATTCAATATTAAATGCCTAACACTAAATTAGCTCCACCCTTCAGATATTACAACACTGACTCACTTCAGAAACTTGGAATAAAGAGTGAAAACAACAAACCTTCATGATAATATAAATATGTTCTGAAATTTAAAAGAAAAAAAAAAAGATAAATGATAAAGTGAATGCAACTAAAATACTGTCCTCCAGGAGTTGTACTCCTTTTCCTTCTGTCAGTTTTTAACGGGTGAGGTTGCCATGTCCTACACATATTCAAATTAGGGACGAACCAAGAAACCGTCACATATTTCCTCAATTTTTTGAGAAATTGTCCGACACTCAGACGAGAAACCAATCTTATTTGAACTCCGCAAAATATCAGCTGATTTTCAGACCTATATATTTAACAACATTTCAGACAATTGACAAATTGCTATCTGTCAAAACTGGAATCGGCAGTTCAAGCTTTTTAAAGAGAAAATCAGTGCGACTCCAAGTGAGAAAAACAAACATTAAAACAAAAATATGATCAGCAATCTGGGTTTCTGCAACCTCCATCTAAATGAAGTAATGTAAACAAACCAGTCTGTCAAGCACAGCTAGCAAAACAAGTGACATTTAAAAAAAATAATTATCTAAAAACATTTTTGCATAAAATAAAATTCAGTAAAGGCAACAGGAATCTTAGTGTTCAGGGCAAATTGAAGCACTGGACCTTCTTCTGTAAAAATCTAGTAATATGACAAATCCACATTCAAGTAGTGTTTCTTCATTGCATATGACAAATTATATAAATATTTTTCATAAAATTTCCAATCGTATCGCTTACCCTCACACCCCGACGGCTTTTCAAAATTTACCATGTACTAATAGATCTGAAAGAGCCGGATGTAAGCAACCACACGAACACCTGGTTCCACTCATGAAAGAAGAAAAAATAAAAAAAAGTTTTACCTAGATCTATGAAGATCTTTCAGATGGAAGTCAGACATAATACCGCTTCCAAGAATATGACATCTCAGGGCCACTGGAAATAGAAAATATTTTTTTTAAAAAGAAGTGCATTTCTAACAACAACTTGGAAATTTCAAGATTCATCTCAGAAAGTTTCTAGAAAAAATTTGTACATTTATGTTCTTCAAAAGTCGATAATGTTCGACTTTTGGAACTCAGAAAATTCCTCGTCTTTTCCATAAAACTTCTAAAATGAATCTCAAAAATCAGGTGGAAATTTACTCTTTTTTTTGTTCTCCTAAAATGATCTGATCCAACGTGGTAGAAAATATAGTTGTGGGAACCAGTGTGCGGTTTTTCCTTCATCCTGGCCCTGTGTTCTGATCCGAACGGGTCTTCCTTACAGTACGGTGCACTTCCTCCTCCTGGGCTTCTTGGTGGGCTGGGGGCACAGGACCGCCCTGATGGCTTCGTCGAACACCGTCTTCAGGCCGCGCTGCGTCAGAGCAGAGCACTCCAGGTACTTCACTGCACCTGGTTTCAAACATCATCACAATCCAACTATTAACACATTTCTCATATTGGTAGAGGAAAGAGACGACATTCATAAAAGCTGCTGGAAAAGCAGTGAGCTGCACAGATCTGTAGGCCTGTTGCAGAAACTAATGTTGCTGGATGATAAATAGTGCCAGTAATTATTACGATAAATGATAATATTGTTATTTTGTGACCATTTTCAAGTTGATATGTTGATAATGGCAAAATAAAGCAACGTTTTCCCTCTCAAATACTAATAAACATTAGTTTGGTAAAGAACATGTAACACTGGACCTGGAAGATATTTAAAATATCCAAAGTAAAACACAGCAGCCAAACAATAAATAAAACAAAAATAAAAACTTGTACACAACCAAAACAACAAATAAAATGGATTATGAAGCCTCTGAACATAAATGCCCTTCAAAAAAATATTTATCATCAGAATGGGAATGGATCAAGCTCATTTTAATTGATCGTGTGATTAATTGAGCAATTGCTTGTTGCAAAATGTTTACAGGATTAAATTAAATGAATTTTGTGTCTCTGAAGTGTGTGTGTGTGTGTGTTATCCTGAATAGTTCATGTGTATTGGGGTCAAAGGTGTGAAATTTCCAGCATTTTATTGCATTTGTACTGAGTAAGTTACTTTAGCTGTGCAGCCATCATCACTTTGTGCTTTCATATGTAAAGATGAACAAATGGTCTAGAGCTGAAGCTCTGGAAGCTTCTAATGAGTTAGAGAAATAATAAAAAAAAGGTTTTTTAAGCATCCAGCATACTGAGATGAGTAAATCATCAGTGCAGATAATGCCAAACGTAATCATGTTATTTATGGGTCATTGATGCAAATCGGAGTCAAAAGTTGAGGAAATGCTGGCTCAGCAGTGACAAATATGATAGTAAAAATTGATCTGGGCATGCGGGGAACAAAAACTGACTTATTTCCTTAGCCATGGCCAAGCCCTGTGGATAGATGATGGGAGAGAGTTTCTTCTCCTTCAGCTTTTCAATGGTGTCCTTGTCATCTCTCAGGTCCAACTTGGTGCCCACCAGGATGATTGGCGTCTTGGGGCAGTGGTGTCTGACCTCAGGATACCACTGCAGGCCAACACAGGCAATCACTTGCAGAACAGGAAGTATGAGGTTGCTCCATTGTTAGATTAATGCCAAACACATGTCTGTTCATTATTACCAATATTCCCTTAAAATAACGATTTACCGTCTCATGCTAGGCCCCATGCTTTGCTTCTTCTTGGGGATGCACAGATAAGATGACTTCCTTAATTTTGCGAGACTGTCCGATATTTACAACATTCGTCTACATTCTGCTAATGTCGGAAAAAACAGTTTCGCAATCGTGGTGTTTCCATTAAATAAGAAATTAAGTTAAAATCACACGCGAGTAGGTTTGTTCACCCGACAAGTTATTAAAAATCACAGCAGGGACCGACGTAAACAAATATATTCATAATTCAGACATCACTTCCTGTCACCTTCTTTGTTGTTTTCACCAGTAGTAACATCTGGTGGATGATCACATGACTCATGATGCAGGAAAAAGTTTTTCCATTGCAGTTTTACGAAACACATCTGTTTCAATAGGGCTGAAAAACCACCTCATCCTTACACAAACACTTTTTATAGAAAAATGTGTTCTTTTTTTAAATTGGCGAGTTTCCATCAGGCAGATTTTCTTTCATAATTCCAATTTGCCCAATATTATGTTCAATGGAAACGCACTGTCCCCATTTACGCTGCTCAGAAAGGGGTGACAGAGCCACACACATGTGTGAAGTTAATAATATTCATCCAACTTAGCATCTATTGAGATATAAAAAGAAATTGGTGTCATCCAAAATCGGAATCGGCAGGTCAGGCTTCTTAAAGGTCGATGATCTTTAAGAAAACTGCAATCGATGCAGCCCTAGATCCATAATGCAACACAGGCTCCTCTTACCTTGGCCCGGACGTTTTCAAAGGAAGCTGGACTGACGAGTGAGAAGCAAATAAGAAAAACGTCCTGAAAAGAGAGAGAGAGAAAAAAGGAGGTAAAAATCAGTGGGTTAAAAAAACTTGATCTAAAAAAGTCACTGAAAGTGTTCATACCTTAACGTGAGAAATCATGTTGTTAATTGAGTTAGAATACATAGAATAGAATGATAATGACATAACACAAATCAGGACTCATTATATTGGTCAAATACAGAGTGACTGACTGTCTCTCTCTCTTGCACAAAGACCAGATTGTTGTGAAGACAAACAGAGTAAACAAGAGCTGCTTTTTACTGCATCTTACTGACTCTGTATATTATTCACTGTACTTGTCTGAGAGGGAGATTGTTTTCTTTTGTTAAATAACTCCGAGTGAAGACAGTGTTTGCTCTGGCAGCGGCTAGCTAATTCTGATCTGTCCAGGACAATGGACAGAGATGAGTTGTGTGTACGCTCACTGTCTGAGGGTAGGACAGCGGCCTCAGCCGGTCGTAGTCCTCCTGTCCTGCTGTGTCCCACAGACCCAGGTTCACTGGTTTCCCGTCCACCATCACGTTGGCAGAGTAGTTGTCAAATCTGCAAGGAATGTCTAAAAATGAGTAATCAAGGACATTTCTGCTGACCAGAAGTTTTCTCTTTAACACATTTTAGGTCCATCGCATTAAGAATGACCAGAGCAGCGGAGTGAGGGACTTACACGGTGGGGATGTATTCTCCTGGGAAGGCGTTGGTGGTGTAGCTGATGAGCAAGCATGTTTTACCCACAGCCCTGAGGAGGCAGAGAGAGAGAGAGAGAGGGCTACTGTAAGAACAGTGGATTTCATAAGCAGCGAAAAGTATTTCTAATTCAACCTCCAACGTTCCCCACCCTGTTGTCATAAAGTGAGGAAATATATTTACAGAGAAATCAGCAGGTCACGTCAGAAGTCAGCGACTATGAATTGGGAAACAAAACTTGGATTGGTGCTCCAGGTTAGGACTGGAACTGACCTTTAAGTGACTGATGATGCTGACGATTAATTAAAACAAATGGAGCATTCTGCTGAGTTATTTAATCACCTAAGCCTTTTTTTTTTTTTTTTTTTTTACACAGTATTAGAAATGCGTTAAAATATGGGAAAAAAATAGTATCTTAAATGCAAAATGTACTTTCTTTTTGTCGTTTTGGGTTACTGCTCTAAGTGTTGTTCTTTTATGAAACAAACCCAAACCTACCTATAATAATAAATACTATTTAAAATAATTTATTTTGACATCCCTGTTATTGCTGTGGTTATTAGTGCAGTTTATTTATTTTTTTATAGTGAAATGCATTTAAAGTAATAAATTTGGCTTTCTGCCCATTATCGGACACCTACTGTAACCACTGAACAGTCACAACAATGTTCAAAAACTCATAAATGTTTTATGGCAATATCTAAAAAACTAAATTGGCAATATAAATCATCTCAGAATTTCAGCTTGATAAAAGATGACATGCTTTTAACCTACAAATCTGATATTGGATCAATTTAAAAGTTCCTCTCGTTCTCCCTCAGGTGCCACGAATCGTTTTGACATCCAGCTTTTATTTTATTTTTTTTAAATGTTACTAGTCGCCCACTTTTACTTAAATTGGATGCAACTCAAACGTTAGAAGTCCATATAGATAAAATATATGACTTAAAAGGTACAAAGTAGCACGCTGCGTCTGATTGAGGCTAAATCTGTGACCCAGCTGGAGGGACAGCAGCTGTCGCTCTATCTGGGACTGTTAGCCGCTAGCCAACTGTTGCTAACTGGGTCAAACCAAAAACCCACCATTTTTAAGCTCTAATTCTACAACTCTACGAGTCAAACTCTGACATTTGAGGCTAGAATGGGAATAGAGATGTGAATTAACTCACCCGTCTCCCACCACCACGCACTTAATGGCCTGCATTGGTCCCAGTTAGGTGGTCAGGCTAACAGCAGCTGAACTAAAGCAGTCTGCTGGTGCTGCCTAGAAGTGCAGCGAAAAGAGAGAGAAAAACTCCGAAGTGATTTAGACCAATTCTACATAGAACGAACTATCTGACTGTCCGTGTCTGGTCAGGAGCAGCACCCCAGTGATACTTCAGAGATGTAAAACACACAGACAACACCCAGAAGTCAAAAAAAAAAAAAAAAAAAAGAATCGAAGCAAGACTGAAGAAAAATACGCCCACGGTTTGATTTGGAAACTGTAGATCCCTGGAAGTCTCATCCGGTCAGAGCAGAATAATGGTGAAAGCCCGCCCTCTAGTGGTTATTACTATGTGCGACACACAGCGATGGTCACAGTTCTCAGAACATTGGCTTTGTTTTTCTTTATCCTCAAAACCAAAACAGAATACCCAAATTTAAATTTAAATTCTTAAATTTCTGAAGTTGAAATGATAAACAAACAAAGATAAACACATCTAAATACACACTTTTAATCTGCTTAATGGTTTAAAGTGACAATACAATGGACTCTTATATTACCTTTAAATGTTTATCAAACTTGAAGTTTTATTAACTTATAATGAACAAACCTGTTTAAAATATTAATATTCAGTGATTGTATTTGTCTAATTACTGTTTGGAATTAAAATATTGTTTGCTGTTGGTCTTTAATTCTTAAATATATAACTAAGAGTTCAACTTGGATTGAAAAATGACACACCACCCAAATGAAGCCAAGCCTTACTGTCCAAATTTCATGGTTCTCATTAAATTTCATTCATTTATTTGTTCATTTCATAAATTTTTTTATACATGTAATTAACCTCACAGTAATACATAATCAGGGATACATGTTCTCCAAGTAGAATTCATATTTTGCACTTTGTTTAATGACTATTGTAAAAGTTCATCAGAACTTGAATACAAAAATGCCATTTAACATTTAAACACTAGAGGGCAACATTGTCCTTTTCTGTCAAAGACTAGAACTGATCAATGTTTTGCTCTTGGATTAGTAACATAAACCCTAAACATTTATCTGCGCTTCTTTCTGTAACTTTGCAAGCTGTGGTTCTGTTCTTTGCTGGCTCTGTAGCGTCATCAATCATTCTCTGGCTCCGTGTTGATGATCTTTTTACACATGCGTCCTCAGTGTCATGCGCTGATTTAGTTTTCTCCCCCTATAAACAGCACAGTAAGAGGACAAACCCCAACATTAGAAGCTGGAGAGAGAGAAGAGTGAAGGATAAGTAGAAGCATCAACATGCAGCTCAGCAGGAAGGCTGTTAAGCATGTCTCACTGAGAAACAGTGAAACAGGAAGAAAATATCTTAGCATAAACATAAACACTAGAATAAAGTCTGGGATATTAGGCTGCATCCAAATGTGTTGTATTTGGAATGGTATAAAAAATATCATTGGGAGACTAGTTCTTTTTGCATCGGTATTCTCGTCTCTTTGTGGAACCCTTTTCGTTGGTCACTGTCTTCAAGTTTGGGGACAGACCTAAAAAATACATTAAGTTTGTTTCCACTCTACAAAGCCGGCCTTCCGTAGGCTGATTTAAACAAGACGCATATGTCATGTAAAGATCATCTTAACAACCCAAAGCTGCTGCAGCTACTGCTGCAGATAATTTATTTAGTGTTTGGTGTCTCTGCTGTCACTCACAGTCCATCCTCATCTTCCTTCAAACAGAAGCTCAGAGAGGCTTCTTGGTGGCTCATGTTGAGGAAAATGATTATTTTTAGTGTTTTGATACAGTTAATCCTACAGCATGTGTAAAAGGTATATTGAACATTC
>CAEFZX010001338.1:0-18605 GCA_903066825.1 Alfaro cultratus | reverse complement strand
CTGTACTGATCAGTTATGCGGCATAATTAAATACTGTAAGCCTTTCTTACGGTGGCCGCTGTACTTTCTGCTTTAATTTAAGGTTATGTGAGGTTTTTCCATGAATGTTAATATCTCTTTGTGAAATATCTGAAGTTTTATATCTTTTTCTTTAGGATAGAAAGGCACCAAAAACCTATGATATAAACAGAAACTTTCCGTAAGTAGGAAAGAAATAAAAACACATCGTAATTTGGACTATTTCTGAGTTATTATTGCTGGGTAATAAATCATCTGACAGTTTTAATTATGTCTCTGTTGTGCTGGTTGTCTGAATGGTTTAAAGGGCTTTCAGTCAGTTCCATCTCAGCCTTAACAGATATAAACATGCAGTTAAAAATCGATTTTCAATCAGTGTTTTGCACCAAAGATTTAATAATAATAAACACATTTTATTATTATAAAACACAGCAAACTAAGAGCTGCACTGGGTTAACTCGGGGAATCTCCTCTGTCCGTGTATCAATCAACTCCAAACCATTTCTTTGTTCTGCCACAATTATAGATTTATTCCAATTTGATTATCAGGCTCCAAACTTTGCAAGGACTGACCAACCCGCTCACCGCTTCCTCATACACACAAAGCCAGCAGCCAGCAACCTTCCCATTCATACTTGATGACGTCACGTCCACATCCACACACCCACCACCCAGGTGTCAAAGCGAGGGAACGCAAAAGTTTTGCGAGGGAAAGCAAAAGTTTTGCGAGGGAACGCAAAAGGAAAAAATTTCCCCATGTCCCCTGGGGGGCTCCGTACCACCCTAATACACCGTCGTGTTATTGAGACGAGTGTTGAGAATTAGCTATGGCTATGAACACTGTGATCAGAGCATTAGATGTACTTTATTTATTGTCCCTATCAAATGAACAACAAAATTCAAAAAACTGTTTTCAATTGAGCTGTTTTGTTGCATTTCAGGAAAAGGCAACAGAGCGAAGAACAGAGAAATTCCATGGAATTGAACGGGAACGTAGGAAAGGAAGAGCGGAGAAATTCCAAGGAATTCAAGATGGAGGTAGATGTCATCTTTGAAATGTTTAAATTAAATATTTGATCAGTTCAACCATTTAATGAGAAGCTAATCATTTGTTTGTGTTACAGTTTTGAATAAATAAATGATTAGTGGACAAATCCATGTTTGCTGAGTCGATTTCCTGATGAGGACGGGACTTCAAACCAAGCCTGGAAGATCTTGGACACAGTACTGCCTTTATGCACCAGAACAATAATCTAAGACTATTTTATTTATTTGACCTCTGTGACTTTAAAATATCCTTCAAGCACATCAGAGTTTGTCTCTAGTTAGATTTCAGAGTGAAGATTTGCCAACATGAATGGGTTCCCATTTCTAGATTAATGTCTGTACAAATCTACTTAATGAAAGTCGGTTTTATTAGAAACTTTATCAAACCAAATCACAGTAATCTCTACAAGCCTCCCTTACATCACTTGAAACATTAATTATTAGGAACAAATCAAAATATGGTATCATTTCAGGCTTTTATAATGTGCTGATCTCTAACTCACCAGATAATGAAACATTAATCAATAATCTGATGTTACACGATCAGAATGTTACACTTTTTTCTTTTGCAGTCTTTTATAAAGGCTCGAAGACTGACTGTTCTGTGACTTTGTATTATATTTTTGTATTTTTTATTATGTAGGAAACTTTGAACTGCCTTGTTGCTGAAATGTGCTGAACAAATAAAATTGATTGATTGAAATCAATACATTTTGAAAGGAGGTGAGATAACTGAAAAAATTCTGTCAAAGCAAATTTCACTGGATCCTAAATTGTTCCTATTAGCTTTATAATAGCTAATAGGAAGCATAATTTCAGTAAAACATTGTACCTTATAAGCCTTTCACCAGGAAAAAAAATTAACAGCCCTAGTGCCACCTAGTGGTCAAAGCAGATATTGTCTAATTTACCACAGGAACGAATAGTATATAATAGGAAATCAAACTGTATATTTTTGAGGCCCTTTCGTTAATTTATTGCAGTCTTTACGTGTTTGAACCTGATTGATGTTTGTAATGCTCAGTTACCCTGTTGTTTAAGAAGTTGTGTGTTTTTATTCTTATGTTTGGTTATTCAGTTTTTTATTTTGTATTTATATCTGACTTGAGAGAGAATTATTACTATCATGTAGTAATTATAAAAATATAAAAGTTTAGACTGGTACATGATTGTATTAATATAAAAAAAAATTATGTCTTGTATTTATAGAAGTTCAACTTCGTTCTCAGTTTGCCTTTAAAATGGAGATAAAAGTTTTGAGCTTTGATTCAACCAAGGATTTTTACTCATGATAAAATGTTTGGAGACAGAAGGAAATGTAGTTTTTTTTTTAAGTTTGCTGCTTCAGTTTTGAGATCTTTGCCACATTATACTACGTTGTAAATAAGTTCAGTAAATCACATTTTATATCTTTCTAAGACTTTTGCAAAGGATCAGGTTAGTGTGGAGTTATGCTAAAGAATAGAAAACTAATGTTGGAAACAGATGTTTGTAGATATTTTGAGAACATTTTGTTTCCAAACAAGTTTGAAAATGAGGAAAAAATAAATTTATTCAAACTGGGGAACCATAAACTGTAATTTAAGTCATTTTTAATACTAAATTGTGATTATTTCTTACTTTATAACTTCATCATTGTAAATGCCTCCATTGATCTTTCAAAATGTTGATGCAAATGTTACCTGCTGCAGAAGCCGACTGATATTTTAGTCGTCCCTCCTCTGTGCTTTTGTTGTTGTATAAAATATGAACAAATAAATTAAAGTATTCCTGAGAAATGTCTGAGTCATGAGTTCTGGTTTTATGCTTGTAAATCAACAGCTGCAGGTTTACTGTCATTAATTATCAGTTAAGCTCAGGTTCATCATTTCAAACCTTTTTCAAATGAATTAAAGTGAAAAATAGATACAGTAATCCTGTTTCAAAAATGTGTGCGCCACTAAACTAATATTGTGTTAAAGCATCTTTCATTTGGTTTTAATATTCAGATTTGTGAAGCTTAAATTACACAAATAAGCCGAGCTTTTCACATGTTGATGTTGGAAGTTTTTTTTTTAGCTGCAAATAACGAGGTGTTCACTAAGTGAACACTAAGTGTTATTAAGTGTAACCTCTCGCACTCTACTTTAAATCTCTCTTCACTACTTTAAATCATTCTTTACAAAATGTTTCCCAAAACTGCATGCAACTGGCTTCACAGCTCCACCAGCAATACTTAGAATTATTATTTTTTATTCTTTTTTAGATGTGAATGACAGTACAGTTTAAAACAATTACCAATTCCTCAAAACATTCATAAATCATTCAAAAATAACATCCAACAACACAAAACAGTAAAAAAAACAGACAACTGCCACAGCAGCTGCAACATTCACAACGTAATGTATATATAAAGCACAACTTTATATATACATTAATTTATACCCTGAACCCACCTAGTTTCAAACACAGTAAATCACTCTTTACAATGTGTGTCTCGAAACTGCATGCAAGTGGCTTCACAGCTGAGACTGAGAGGTCAGCCACGAACACCAACCGGTGCAGCTCCCACATTTTTCCTGCCCAACCACAGGAAAACCCTACAAATTATAATTTACAATATTTCGTGAATGTGTTGAACTAGGACAATATGACCCTAAGTTAAAAAAAAAAAATGTAGTGAAGACCCGCTTCACTCGCACCTTCCTATAAGCCTGAAGGACCCGTTGCATGTAGTTTGTCATCATACCACTAGGTGGCTCCAAACATCAATTAAAAATCTCATCTTCGTTAGCAATTATAATAAACCAAAAGTGTAATTGGAGCATACTGTAATGACATTACTAATACATAAAATATGTAATGCTTATATATTTAAAAAACATTCAAAATATATTTTAAATGTAATTCATTCACAACAATAGTACACTTAAGATATACTAATCAAGCATGTTTATATGCCATAAAAAGCAATATACTGAAAGTATATAAAGTATAACTTTAGTTGTTCCAAAAAAGCCTGTTATAGTACATTTAGTATACTTTCAATTGTGATTTTCTACAATTTAATTGCTATTAAAATACATTAGGTACACAATTAGTAGTTCCAAAATAACACACTTCAATTTAACTAATCTTTAACTAACTTGAAGTATACTGATGATTAGTCTGACTTAAAGTATGCTAATGTTAATACACTTAGTATATTTCTTTTTCACCAGGGTATCCATGTGTCTTGTTGGGAATCCGGGGTTTTGGTTTTCTGCACCTTTTGCTGTCGTCCACCAGAGGGCGCCAGGAGATCGTCTTCAGCTGAAGGGCGGTTTCCAGCTGCTGATCGGACACGTCTCTCACGATAACACTTTGTGTTCAGAACTATTGTATTGTTCAGATCATTAACAATACCAGACCAGTAACGAACAGTATATTCGTTATTATCTGCTTGAAACAAAGACCCATCAAAAGCGAAAGTCAATTTCAATAGATATTTATTAGTTCTTTACATATGAAAACCATTAAAATCAACTTGTAACAAAAATTACATTTTTTTTCTATTACTTTACATCATTCCATGAAAAAGGGTGAAAAAGAACAACGAAAGGAAACGTAAATCACATTAAGAATGAAAATTAAATAATCTGTTGTAAAACATCCGGCACTTTCCATTTTAGAATGTCCTCCTCTCTTTTTCCACAACTCATTTTCCAAATATAGTCTTTGACCAATGAGCCTATTATCTTCATTACATTGGTCTCTGTTATCTCATATTTTTTGTATATTAAAATGGCTTTTTCCAGCCATTGGTAGGACTTACTGATATCAGCTCCTTCAGTTATTTGCTGGTGGTACATCCCATGTAGGGGTTTGTCCTCCCATGATGGTACCTCCAGCACCTCAGCTTCTGTTCCCCATTGTTTGAGACATTCGCTGAGCACATTGTCTGTTGAGGCTTTGTCCCTGATGTATCTATGGATCTTGGATGTTTCGTCTTGGACAGTGGCTCTCACACTCACTAGTCCTCTGCCTCCTTCTTTGCAGCTCGTGTACAGTCTCAGGGTGCTGGATTTGGGGTGGAACCCTCCATGCACTGTTAGTAGTTTCCGGGTCTTTATTTATTTATATATATATATATATATATAATTAGTTTTTTTACATTATGTGATTTTTTTAACAATGTAACAAAATGTTTGTATTTCATACACGGAATATGAATAAAGAAATATTTTTATACAAAAAAGAAGATTTTCATCATTTATTGCAAAATCTTTGCGGATTCCTTGTATGTAAACAGTTGAGGCATCAGCCTGCAATATATTAGAATATGTGCTTCCACTGACAATTTCTTATCCAAAATTAAATTGTGGTAGTAGCTTCTTTCTTATTAATACATGCTAAATGCAGGGTCAGGACCAACAATGAGTGAATATGAGGTTTAGACTCCATGTGTGTGTTCATGTTCACCAATCAAGCTTCAAGTTCATAAAAAAGGTACCTTTTACTCCAACTATGACTGAAAGAGCCATTCAACCAAAACTGCTCTGATAAACACTTTGAAAGATATTCAAACAGAATCCATGCCCTTTTGACCCCTTTTGTTTGTGTAATGTTAATGAAAACAGTTATTATGAGTAGCAGTCAGGAGTCTCACTGGTTTAATACTGAAGGACAACAGAAAGCAATCAGAGCCATAATGTGATCATCACCTCTGACTCCAGTGTCCACACTTTGATCATTTCACACAGTTAATGGAGCCAGTCACTCACCAGCCCTCACAATTACAGCAGCAAATCAGATTTTTAATGGAACACCGGCTTTAATTTAACATGCGTGCTCAGATAAACCTCCCAGTCATTTATTCTGCCACCGCCAGACCTCTGTTATAATTGAGATGCTGAAAAGCTCCCCTGGCTGCTCTCATTCATTCCTTCACTACGGAGGATTTTTACTAGGTGTCTCCTGGGTGTCACTGTGATTGTGGGAAATGATGCAGCGACACGAGATGAGAAATGAAAGGTTCTGTCATTTGAAGAGATCCAAACATGACCTGATTATCATCCAGCGAATAAACCGCCTGCATGATGCTCTGCACACATCAGTCCAGTAAAAGCACTTTTGACTCTTCCCCCATTACGCTTGTAACATTACACTAACATGACATGGAATCTAATTTAACTATAAAACTAACAAGAAATAAGAAACATGAAATGAAAACTTGAGATGTTAGGCTCTGGAGATTTATCTTGTTTCTCTTTTATGTGTTTCATCTCAATCTGCTATCAAAGGAAAGGGCCGATTGAAATCAGTTTGAAACTGGTGGAAAGACCCAGTTTTGTTGGCTTGATGTTCAGCAGCAGTTCTCTCGATGGTGCAGTGTTAATTTTTTGATGTAATATTTTCTTTATAACTTTCATCAACTTTTTTTAAAAATGTCTGATGTAAATAATAATAAGAAAAAAGGACATAAAAACTCACACAGGATTGCTGGAACTAAAAATAATTTTCATTGACAAATAAAAAGGGAATGAAAATATTGGGGAAAAAAACAATATGAGTTTATCTGACAGTGAGAGTTCAGCATCACT
Source organism: Alfaro cultratus (assembly GCA_903066825.1). NCBI lineage: Eukaryota > Metazoa > Chordata > Actinopteri > Cyprinodontiformes > Poeciliidae > Alfaro > Alfaro cultratus. Next base: position 11,979 of record CAEFZX010001338.1, on the reverse strand, counting down.
GAAAGGTCACATGTTTTCAACACTGATTTTGCAGCTGGATGGCATAGAATTAAAACTGATTTCCATTTTTTTCTCAAATGACTGAAGTTACATCAACATTTGATGCCAAACTAAATGCTATTTTGTAAACTTTTGCTTGCGTTTTGTGTTTGGTCATCTTCTAGATCATTTGGTCAGACACTGATGTTGGACATTCAAATACAAATGTTTAGTCATATTATGGTCAGAAGTTGTTGTAGAGCCTTCAAGTTCTTCCACACGGCCGTTGTTCATCAGCATCTTTATGCTGAAGATGAAAACACTTCATGCTGATGAGTTTGCTTTGCAAACTGCTATGTATCACATATTGGTACTGAAGTTTCAACTTATTTATTACAAGCATATTCACATTCACAATTCAAATACTATAATATATATTTTAGAAAACTATTTGTTTGAAAAGGAGGTAGGCAGAAGTATAAACGTTTTCAATCCTGCACCTTTTGTTTTGTATGTCTTACTTTTCAAGAGGGCAATTCCAACCTGTTCCAAAATGAAATTGTCCACATTGTTAAAAATAATTTGCTTCACTGGACCTAAGAGCATGAAAACAGCAGCATACCATAAACTGCACAATTGACTAAATTCAGTCAGGGAAGTTTTCTTCTAGCAACAGATGGGAACCTTTCGTTCCTAGATGGGAACGAAAGGTTTCTATGAAGCTCTTTACACAACGTGTGTGAGATAATCTGAAGGTCCCGAGAGGTTTGGTGGTCTGTAACCTCTGACTCTGCAGGAAGTTGTCAACCTCTGGAAATGATATGGGTGTGAGCAAAAATGTTATGCAACTTATAGAGTAAAGTTTAAAAAATAATTTTTTTTTGCTTCATTTCTTTTGTCCCCCTCTTGGTCTGAATTCTAACTTCTCATATTATGTAACATGTTCCCCTTTTCTCTGACAGATCAAACAATGAGCAAAATCTCTCAGCGTGGCTTTCATGGAGATTTTAGATTTGGAAAGCATTTAGATCACAAATCCAGCTGTTGAATGCAGCTCTGCGTGCTGCATTTGTTGCTTTTTGCTTCAGGGGTCACTCCTACATGCAACCACATCTTCTTTATCTCAGCTCTTTGTTTTCTGAGCACAGAACCCACATTTATGTAAAGCCGAATGTTACAGACTGCCAGCATGCTGTCACAAAGAAACAATATTGATTGTTGCAGATAAAGCAATCTCTTTATTTCAGTTCTGGGTCACAGCCGCAGGCTTCCACTGCGATGCTTCGCCTCAAGAATTGCACGGTTGTGCACAAACAAGCACAAAAATTTGAAACAATAAGAAAAATCTCTTGCTTTCTTCATTTTATTTAACCCCAGACTGCACTGAAACTCCAAGCTCCCAATGTTGCAAGAACAGTCATTTAAAATGTTGCTTTTGTTGACAGTTTCATTGATCTCTGCTGCATCGGGCAGTTTACTGGCTGTCATTCCCTTTCTGTGGGAAAAAAAAAGATAAGATGTTTACTTCTGTTGAGCACAGTAAACACAGAAAACAGGCTCTCATCACTTCTCAGAAGATTAAAAAAGTGACATAAAAACCATCATAAAGCGCTTGAACCACCAGAAAACATCCTGAGATTCTGTCTTCCCATCAGATTCAAACAAACAAAAGAAACATTTCATTTCTGCTGCTTCTGCAAAACAAAGAAATAGCTCTGCGCAGACAACTGTTCAGATTAAAACTCTCTCCACTGATTTATTAACCGATTGTTGTGAATATTTATGCATCAATTCAGAAAATAGCCAAAACCTGCAGCTTCAACTTTTTAGGTGGCAAATAAACCTTCAGGCCTTAAAACTATTGGAGCTACGAACAGATGGGCTTTAGAGGGTCTGCAACAAACTTCAGCATCTGCTCCCAATCCAATACATACTGCAATTCCACATTATTTTACCAAAGTTGCAAATGTAGTAAAGGCTTTCAATGGAACATCCAGTTTAATTTGCAGCAGCAGTAAACAGATCAGACCGGCTCTGTGCTTTCAGTTGATCTGTGATTATCTTCCACCACTTCTCGGTATTTATTTACAGGCATATGACAATAAACACACAAAATTGTAGCTTAATCATTTTTAAAAAGTGAAACTCATTTACTATATAGATTTATTGGACACCAAGTGACATATTTCCAGTGTTTATTTAATTAATTTTGAATGATTGGTTTTCAGTTTCTCTTAAATATTAATAAACAAAAAAATGACCGAATTGCTGATTTAGTCAATGCACAATATAAAGTATGTAGTTAAAATATAGTCAAGATCCCGTCATTAATTTTTGAACTACTGCATATGTGGCATGGAAAAGATTAGCTTGTGAAGCTGCTCAAGTCCAGGTTGCTTTTCATAGAGGCTGTGATTTATTTGTGCAGTACTGGGTTTGGGGGCTCATCTTCTTTTTAAGAATAGCTTTGTTTGAAGTTTTAATCAGATGACCAGTGAAATACAGTGATGTCATGATTATTGAACCAGCTTTGTACCTCTGGTAGTGTGAGCAGGTGCCAAGTCCAGCTGGAAAATTAAATTAGCATCTCCACAACACTTTAGATTTGACTCATACACTGGACTTGATAAAACACAGCAGACCAACACCAGTATATGACATGAATCTGACCTTAAATTAAATACAAAATGTATTTTCATGTGAAAAATGGACTTTAAACTAGTGAGCAGAAGGTCAGTCCTTTTTTTTTGTAGCCCGGGCAAGACACTTCTAAAGTCTCTGATTCACAAGGAATGCAATAGAAGCAGCTCGTATCATAGATCATGCAGGTTGTGATTTTTTATTAGCCTTCCGCCATACAGAAGTAAACATTTGAAATATGTACCTCTGTGTGCAGTGAATCTGTGTCTGAGCTTCCCAGTTTGAACTGAATCAATGAAATAACTTCCCCAGTAGCTCTGTGTTCTCACATTTTCACTATTAAACATGTTGAAGCACAAATAAAATGCAATTTGAAGATGAGCCTTTTAGGAGCAGCTATTATTTTCAAACTTCTTGTCAGAATCCAGGTATATGTTCATGATAAATTTCTTTGATCAAAACATGATATAATAGTTAAAAATAATGTTTTTTATGAAAGACCTAAAATTAGCAGCTAACCAAGAGAGACACATTAAGTGTCCATGGATGAACATCATCTGATGTGCTGTTTTTTTAACTCTTCATCAGTCACATTTTCTCCAGCAGCAAGAGCTCCCGTCACCCAGGAAACAGAGATGTTTCAGCGGAGAGAACAAGCACAGCCGAAGAGACACACACAATCTTGTGGTGTGCAGATGACATGATAACACACGCACACACGTTATTGTGGAGTTGGTTGTTCATCCTTGAGTGTCTGTCTGCACTATCCTCCATGCTCCCAGGAGGTTACAGTGACATGTAGTAATGGCTTTTAAAAGGATGATGGATGAGGAGAGCACAACCTGTCCTCAAAAACACACACTCTCACCCACGAACGCACACACACACTTAAAGGCCTCATTTTACAGGAGATTATTACACGCAGGTTTGCACTTATTATCACAGCAGGAACTCTGTGTTAATAGATCTGCATTTATTCTACCGAGCAAAGTCGTATTAACCCAGAAGATTACGGCTCTCAGAAGAAGCTCAAAATCTTCATCTTGTTTTCCTTTTTTCACATTCAGCAGAACTCATCCCTAAAACCAGCAAGCAGAAATAGAAATGAGTCAGAAGTAAAGAAATAAAGATGGAATCAATCATCATCACAAGCTAAATTTCCACCTCATGGCATATTTTCCCCCTCTGTTTTAAACATCTGCCCTCCTCTTTAACATTAGCACCGCTTATTCAGACGCAAACAGAAGTTTTGAGAGGACACATTTTAAAGTTAAGTTGTTGTTTTTTTAATCTTTTTATTTTTCTTTTATGGTAATTTTTTTTTTCTGCTATTTTTGGACAAGTCATAGCAGGGGAAAGAACAAACCAGACTTTTGTTATGTTAAGACAACAACAATCTCCAAAGTGTCTTTGCAGGTCATGACACCAGTTAACGTGTTGGGGAAGAAGCCAGAGTCAAACTCAGTATTTTCAGCTCTGCTTCCCAACTATACTGGGACCCTGAACTTGAATTAAATCCATCTGTTACTAAAACAAGCAACACAGTAATTCTCCTTGATATACATGATTTATTACAGTGAGTAGTTGAGTCAGTAGCTCACAGAAGAAGCTCTCTTTGTGCGGTGTTATATGTGTTTGGGTTTGCAGAGTGTGTTCCACTGGCTGGGATTGGAGTCTTTTTAATTTGACTTTGCAGGGTTGTGGGTCAAATGTACTTCGACCCAAACAGTGGTGTGGGTGTCAATGTGTGTGAAAGAGGTAATTGCTGTGGGACAGGGCCAACCAGAGAACACACTTATTGATCTTCTTTTACACCAGATGTTCAGAGCTATATGGCTCAGCAGAATCACTACTTTCAGCTGAGTTTCTTTCTTTCATTTTACTCTGCACTCATGGAAGAGTGCTTTGAGAAATGCATCATTACTCACTTAAAACAATCTCAAAGTTTTTGCTACATTCATGTGTATATATTAAAGTAAAATTCATGACCATGTTATTTGTAGTATCTGTTAGTACTTATTTCATCTTAACTGTCCACTAAAATCAGAGTGAAAAACAACCAGAACATTTTCCACTCATTTCGTCACTTTACCTGAATACATGAGCTATTGTTGAATATTTCTGAATTTATATAATCCCAGCTAGGCTAAGCTAATAAATGCTCCCTCCTATTATCAAGCCTAATTTGGATTGGACTCTATACTTCAATTTGAGCTTCTTTTCATTGTTTAATTTTCACTCACCACCTGTTTTATGGCTTAAAAAACCCCCTCAGTGTCTTTACTCATTGCAAAGTTAATCTCCTAGCAGCTATTCTCAGTAATCAGAGCACCCTGAGCAGTTGCATGACTGCCTTGTGGTGGAAACTCCTTCATATTGGACCCCAAGACCAGACAATTTTACACAAATAAAATGCATAGGGTTCTCCTTTTCTTCTTTGGTGGTAGTAAGAATGACCAGACTCAGCATTCACAAAAATGTTTTAGCCACCAGCCAACATGTTTACCTTTATTTCAAAGACCCCTAGTTCCTTAGTGGCTAGACAGTCTCATTTCAAGTCTATTTATTGCAGACCCAAGGAGGAGTCAGGGTCAACATCATGTATTTCAAAAAATACACCTTTGTTTCTATTAAGTGACCCTTAATAGCAGGCAGCAGTTACTTCACAGCAACGGCTACCAGCAATCTTTATTAAACCAGTGAATCAGTTCTTGTCAGGCGTTTAGGTTTTCAGCTTTGTAAATCATTGTTGTTTCAGTATTTTATTTGTATTTGGTTTGGGGTTTTCAGTAGACTTCATAGATTTAAAGTCCCTGTCTGGTGTTATTAAAGTCTTAACTGTGCTGTTTGTGTTGCAGAAGATGTGCATGATATGCATGGTTATTTGGCAAACTTTTTTACATGTCCAACCTTTACGTGTATTCAGTTTAACTTCACTGGTCATCAGATTATATGCAATATTGGCAAATACTTAGAGAGGCAATATGGAAGTATTCAGCGACGTGTGGTGAGGTTCATAGCTGGTTAGACATTGGCTTAATCATAATCATATTTACAAGTATAGACCTCCTGCATGTTATTGTTTATATAAGGAAATTTTGTGCATGCGGGCAACGCTGGAGGGCAAAAAGACAATTCTTCTACATGTAGTGCATAGTCGCGCCGCCGTCGTAGAATAATTCCGTTAACTCAATCAACCTTGGACAAGTAGATATTATTAATTTCGTGCTGTGCTCCACGGCAAAGGGAAAAACCGTTAAAGTACAACTCAAAACCACTTCTTTCTCACTCTCTGTATCAGCGCATCTACGCGCAGACTCGTTGCCATAGTAACTGGCAACAAGTTGCTATGGCAACTTGTTGTCATAGTAAAAAGCAGAACAATCAGCCTGTTGCAGTAGTTTGGTTTTAGGCTTAATGTTTATTTTGCGATTATTAATATGTGGTAAGAGGAGAAAACTATAAATATAGCGCTGCACTTGACTGTATGGCTAGCTCGCTGTTACTGTCTCTTACTCTGCAGTTGTGGAGTCACAATGTCTGGGATCATGAGCGCCCCCTGACATGAGGCAAGAGAACTGCCTGCCTCACCTCGAATCTGTTCGGGGTGAGGCAGTTTATGATCGCTTCTCCACACACAAAACACGCTACAGACACAGTTGGTGACAAGAAACATTGTACATTATATACATAAGCTAAATTATGGAAAATCAGTTCATACATTAAATGTTTGTTAGCCATTTTAATCCCAGGTGAGGCTCAGCTCGCTGCTGCCTCACCGGCTGGACATGTCTGATTATCATCCAGAGAATCAATTGGTTAAGCTAAATAAAAAATAGTTACTTTATAGTACAAACCACAGGGTGAAAATAGCAATATAAATTATTTTACCATTTTAAATTATTTTTCCATGACGACCCTGCCTCCCCTGTCCGCACATCACTGAAAGTATTGTTGTCTTGTGATATCATGTTTTCCCACACCAATAAATAAATTAATAAATAAAAGACTTCTGCTGTAACAAGGGTTTCTATACCTTCTGCTTCTCTATTATTTCTATAGTGTCACCATAAATCTAAAGGTTACAAAAAGAACCAGAATAAAAGCATACCTGACATTAACAGTTAAAATACATGTAAACATACTCCTGAACTTATCCATTTTTTTCTTGTTGAGAGAAGACTTGAGTCCGCTTGAGCTTAAGGAGCTCTTATCTGAAATCTTGATTCTTTTGATCTCATGATCTTCTGATCTAAATGAACAGCATACTTTTCTGTGCCTTTTTTAATGACTCTGGGTTTTTCTTTTTATTTGAGAACTAAGACTGAGATGAAACAGATTTCACTTCACTGGTCAACGTCTCTGAGGAGGACACCTGAGGGGGAATTTGTTAGTTTGCAAAGTCTACGTTTGAAGTAAAGACCGAATCCGCCACGTTATGCTGTGTTGAAGCGGCTTTAATTATCTGTGTTACACACGATGTGTGAAGTCACCATTCTGTCTCCGCCAACACACAAACACGTTTTTGACCTTCTTTAGTGGGTAGGTGTGTGTTTACTAAATATCCTGTGAGGAGGCGTGTTGGGTCCAGAATAATGATGTGTGCAGGCTGACCCGCTGCTGAGTGGGAGCTCTCGGCAGCTGTAACTTCAGACGATGAAGCTGAGTGGATGTCAGAGACAACACCGCAGCAGACAGGCGAGCTGTCTGGAGCCTGTGGTTATTGGCCTCATTGATCCAGACAGATGCTTTGCTGAGCTGAGGGACAAACTGCTAAATGGAGGCAGACGACTCTTCAGCACGCAGGGTGAATCGCTCCGGTGGTCTCACCTTGCTGATGTGACTCCACCCTGGAGAGTTGGCATTGATGGAGCAGCAGAAGACAGCTTGATGGGATATTTCTCAGAGATCCTGACCTCAGCTCAGACACTTTAGAGATTTAAGGAGGACTGGTCATTAAGTCTGTTTGCACACTACCATGCTGCTGATCCTCATGGGTTACACCATTTGCATCTATGTGATGTTCTACAAGTGTGCTACAAAAAGTTTCACAGCAGGAGATTGAAAATTAAAGAGTAAATATCATCGTAGCATCAGAAAACCTATGTTTTTTTTAAGTATTATAAAAACATAAATAATTACAACCAGTCTTTCTTAAAGCAGACAATTTCAAAATGCAGTTTTCTGATGTAGGAACCTTTTCAGCCACACCCCTGTAGAATGGAAATGTGGGTCATGAGATGTCATGTGGACCCGCAGAGTTCAGCTATCTATTGTTGTAGACAGAAATGGATTGTTTTCTTCACAAAAGAAAAATGTTTTTGTCTTTTTTTTTTTATGGAAATGTGACTGCTTATGAGCACAAAGAAATAGGATGGGGAGAGCCCTCTTACTTTCGTCAAAGATGCTTGATGCTAGAAATGAGGTTGAGCTTTGTGAAAGTAAATGTGTCAGGAGAATGGATTTCTCCTCTTCCACCAAACACCATCTCTCTATTTAAACAAGATTTTGCCCACAGATTATGTAGCAGTTAAAAACTAGGAACAAAGGGGAAAAGGAAAATTAGGGCTGAGGGATAATAACACAACACAGATCAAGCAGAGCAGATGTCACTGAGGTGGTTGCAGGTGTCATTTGTTAGCATAAAGTTTCTCAAACTAGAAATGCATTGTTTTACCAACATTTGTACTTCTCGTGACTTATTTCCTTACCAAATATATGTGACAGTTTTACATTCTTTTAAGAGCCAACCACAACATGTGCAACATTCCTTTAAAGCTACTTTTAGGGCTGTATAGCATCCTGAACTTGTCTGTTTTGAAGACATGTAACATGAAATTCAAAGTTTCTGGTAAGGTTAATAAAGAAAAATGCAATTTAAAGCTAATGCCATTCAGATACTACAAAACGAGTCTTTTAAAAAAGTATTCTGGTTTTAGTATGCAATATAAAAAACCAACTATTTGTCCAACACATGTATGTGAATTTTCAATATGATACAAATTGAAAGAGAAATAGATTTTTTGATATCTCTAACTGGCGTGAAGTTATAGAATATTTTAAAAGCGGGTTCATAAGAGCGATCAAACATTTATCAGTTCAAAAAAATAAAAAAACATTCTTTCACAAGGTATTTGGAAAAAGATTTCTGAACTTCACTGGGTGTTTGGTCTACTATCCTGCTGCTGTCTGTGGAGATCATTACAACTTTATAACATAGAAAGAAAAACTTTGATAAGAATGAAATTTGAAAGAAATAATGGTCCTAAAACTGGAGATGGGCACTGAATATCAAAGCTTTGCGTCCTCATTTCTGGGTTTTTATTCAAACTATTTTTGTTTATGTATTTCACCTATTTTCAGTTAATTAAAACAAAACTGACTGGTTCATGAGGAGTTCCTCTTTGTTGCATTAATCTTATTGCAATTTTATAAGATATCTGTGCCTGTTGCTGTCATAAAACAGGGAATTAGTCAGTGCTTCTCTTTGAATTGTCTGCTCACATTTTTTGCATTCATAATTTCAAATAAATTGGCAAAATAATCTTAGAATGGTACTTGTTTTGAACTGATTGTGAGCCTGTTTCTGTATAAGAAAAGATTGTGTTAAGGAATTTTGAGCTAACTGAGTCTTGTTTCTAAATGTTTCCATGTTTAACCATCGCTCTGTCCCTCACGCCTCTCCACATGTCAGGATCCCTTGCATGGCCTCATCAGCTGATCCTCTCGCCTAAAAGAAAGCTCCTTGGATTTAAGAGACAACAAGCAGACAGTAGAAGTAGCTTGTCATGCTCACAGAGAAGAGATCTCCCTGTTTCTTCTATATATCTCCAGCTGATTTATTTCTGAGCTGTAAACAGCTGTCAGGAAGCCAAAGTGTTAAATCAGGAGCTGATTTAACAAAATTCCTTTGCAGCTTTGGACATTGGATAATGAAAGGTGAACGACTCTCCTATCCCATGAGAGCAGTCGTCACCATTGTGAGGAGATTTTTATTACCGCACAGACACAGAGCACCATCAGCATTGGACTATCTTGCAGAAACTGCGCATTGAACTGACTGATTTATTACTGACATACTGATTTCTGAGTGAAAACAAAAAGCATTTAATTCTACACAGAGAGAATTAAACACAACACACAGTGATTCACAATATTAATTTGTATATTTCAGAAAGCCATTTTCATTTTTTCTTCAAAACTGCGAAAATAGATGAGACATAATCGAGTCTTTGAATTAAAAATGAAGTACGCAAGAGAAGTACATTGGGCAAGACATGTTTGCTTCCCACAAGAGACTCAGTGCAAGATTCACTTTTAGGCGCGCGTCATGCTTCCACTTTTATCATGTTGTTCAGTAATAAAGCAGTTTTAATCAACTAAATGGTTTGAGAAGGACACGAGGCTTTCTGTCACTGTTTGATGTTATTAAACCCACCACATTGCACAACTCTCTGGATTTGGATGAATTGACTCTGGGCCTTGTGATGGAAAAATTACAATAAGGTCACATCTGCTAGTCATGTTATATGAAATGCTTGTGAACTCTCACCAAAAGAACTATTTGGGTTACATGTAGAAGGTTGGAAGTTGTTTTCTACAGCTGCATTAGAACCAGACTGTCTCACCCTTGTTTTTAAATCCTTTATCCTTGGTATAAAACTCATGTGTTTCTCTGCCTGGGAGAGCTTGGGAGCTTGGCGAGCTTTGCATCCAGACCTGCTTCATTACTGATTGTCCTACAAGCTCTCTATATTGTGCACAATATATGAATAAACCTGATTGAGTGATTCTACCTGAACAGTGCTTGGAAATATTATTTTTTTCCACGACAATTTCTACAGTATCTTCTAATTTTGTCAGCTTCAGCCCTCCGTAGAATCTCAGGTATCTGATTTCAGTGAATCTCAGCTTTTTCTGGAGTTACAATAATGACTGGAATCCCTCCTGTAAAAATGTTCATAACTTTAATAACACATTTACCTTAATATGCATTAATAGAAACAGTTCTGGTGCTACTAGCTTCCCTATTTCTGCTACTAATGGATCAGCCAATCAGGTGAGCTGGGTCGGCTGTAGTCCCAGCCAATCAGCTGTCGGTGAGTCCTACCCTCGTAAAGCCAGTCTGCGATGCCGTTGAAAATGGCAGCTTCCTGTCCAGACGAGGTCAGCCTCCAGGAAAAACTCCGGCTGGTGGCCTGGTAGTAGATGTTGTTCTCAAAAACATAGAGCTGGAGAACAGAGATGATCACATATCTATCAGCTATATATCTATCAGCTGATCAGACAGGAAGACATCGACTGACCAGCGTCCAACATGGCTTCCAGCGGCTGCAGTGACTATCAGACTCTTGTGTTTTAAAGTTCCTGTTTCTGTGGTTTCAGAAACTTGGAGGATTAATGCTGCAGACAGGCTCTGGTAAAGGTCAAAGGTTAAAGGTGATCAGAGAGGTTTCACCCTCTCGTACCCGTTGCTATGAGACACATCATTATTATCATCTTCTTGCAGGCAAGTTAAAGTGAAAAAAGTTGTTTACATTTCTGCTGAAACTTTTTAAACAGTTTTTAAGGATTTGAAACTAATTATAAATGTTTAATTTTCTGTCTGAGACCAGCAGACGGATTACAGAAACACTCAGACTTTGGAGAAATGACATTTCCTTTGCTCTCATGTCTGAATCGTTTTCTGAAGCTCAGACTGTAAATACTGTATGAGCCATAAAAAGGTGCGTGAAATCAAACAGCAGCTGGATCAGACATTGATTTATGCTGCTTTCTACTAATTGTTTTTATTATCTGCTCCTCTGATTGCTCTGCTGCTCGCTCCGGAAAATAAGAAAAAATACAGATTCTTGAAAACAGACAAGAAAAGGAGCAAAATAACATTTAAAAATGTCTGAATATTCATCAGAAGCAGCCAAGATGCTTCCATTTCTTAATGGGATTGAATATATTTTCATTCATCATGTATACATAAAGACAGTCTTTATATTCATTAACGATCCTGTTTGATTTTCCACATTTTATATTATTTGTAACTGGCATTAATATTAGAATAAACAGATTATTGCATCAGATAATGAGGAGATTCAGATTTGGTTTTAAGGAAAAACATAGACTGGTCATTATGTTTTAATAATCTATAATAATATGCCCTAATAACTGGTGTTGGTCTCAGTTAGGTGTGGTGTATATATATATATATATATGTATATATATATATATAAAATTCCCTTCTCCCCCACGGCGGGTGGTTTCTTCCTCTGAGCTCGGCTCCTCTACTAGAGGCCTGGGAGCTTGAGGGTTCTGCAGTATCTTGGCTGTGCCTAGGACTGCACATTTCTGGACTGAGATGTCTGA
>CAEFZX010001335.1:0-11678 GCA_903066825.1 Alfaro cultratus | reverse complement strand
GAGGTTTTGACTGTTGGGTCGAGATAATAGTCCAAAGGAGTCTCCAGAATGGTTCCAGGCTTCTCCGAAAATCCACTAGAGCTCGCTGATCCGGAAGGAGTTGACGAGGCTGCGGTGGAAGGCGGACAGGCAGGTTCTGGTAGTTGGAGGTAGGGGGGCATGCCGGCTGCAAAACCGGCATCTCCAGGGGAAGGTGCGAGGACTCGGGCGACCAGTGGGTAATCTCCACGACGTCACGAAGGGATTGATCCCGGATAACCAGAGAGGGGATCCGTTCACAAGGGAACTCGGCGTCTCGAGGATGACTCCTGGAAAAGGAGAACAACAGGAGGAATTACTCGGGGAGTCTCTCAGGAAAACAACTAGGAGCTTACACTCGAGGGCTCTGACTACCATTGCTGGCAAACACTCAGGCATCGAAGGACAAGCAGTCAGCTCCTCTTGAGCTTCAGAGATGATGAGAAGATGTCGAACAGGTGTGTGGAGGAATCGGCACGCCCCGCCAGGAACCGCAGTCTCTGGCGCCATCTGGTGGATGGTGAATACTCGGAGAAAAGACCCAGAACTAACACTCCAAAAAACTCCAGATCCCAACACTTTCTCAAACTGTGGTCCCTGACCACTTGTTGTCCGCATGTGCCCCCAGGGATCCGCATGTACAGCATGTAAACAACCATTTCTTTTCCGTGACATGAACTCAATGTGCGACATGTACAGTTAGTTTACTAAGGAATTGTGTTAAAAATATTAATGTATATGTGGCTTAAAAGCAAGTCACTCAAAAGAAAAGCTGACGATACCAGTGGAAAGAAAACAAACACCAGGACTACTTCTTTGATCGGAGGAAGCTAATTCATACCTAGAGTGTAGATGTGTCGTTCACTAGCGATTGGATTCCTTTGAACGGCTCTATGCTTCTCTGTTAGTGAGAACAGTTTTTTTATTTTTTATGACTTTACTTGCTTATAATGCTTACATATAAGTAGTTATTGTTATTTTTATTTAATTAAAAATGACTAAATTAGTTAAATGCAATAAATAAAAACAATTGCTAGAAATGGGTGGATTATTTTTATATTTGACGGTGCAGAAAAGGACTTTTTTGTTTCTGCTACAGCAACTCGTCTATATTTCTGCTTCTAAATTACAAAGAGCCCTAAATGTTATTAATTCACAACACTTGGAATAAATAACTTTTTTTTTTTTAGTTCTATGTGTTTGAAATCATTGGAATGCTGAATCTGTAAATGCCCGAGGAGACGTTCTCATGGCTTTGTTGTGGCCAGTCACATTTACAAAACAGCATCACACTTCTCATTAGGATGAACAAAGAAAACAACTGTATGTGAGTAATAGACTAATATTTTCATTTCAGATTGTATTTGTTGAGATGTATTATTGTGGGGACAATTTCAACTCAGGTGGTTTGTGAGTGTTAAATGGGTTGAGTGGCCCTCAGCCTGAAAAAGTTTGAGAAACTGTGTTAATCTACTGTGGCAACCCTTCAGCTGTGCAAACCCTTGGAGCTGCAGTTTCCAAGCTTCCGAGCTTCTGCTACACAGAGCACTCTTTCCACAACTCCCCTACTTAACTCCATTAGACTAGCCAGCAGTAATTAGCAAATAACTGGTGAAACTGCACATCTGCTGAGCTCATTATAGGAGCTACTTCTAAGTGCAACTAGAAAACACATAATGCAATGATAGTGGCTATGGTAGGGGTTTGTCCCTCATCTGGTGTGTTGCTGGTTCCATTCCCACTGTGTCCGCCTCTGTTGTGTCCTTGGGCAAGATACTTCACGCGCCTTGCCTGCTGGTGCTGGCTGCATGGTGGCCTCGCATCTTGCAGCTGTGGCTGTTATCCAGTAGCTAACCCCCTTCAGTGTGTGATTTGAGGGCCATTTAACATTTACCATAAGAATGCTCCTTTAACATATAAGACATAACTATACTCTAAAATCACAGCTTAAATGATGAAAAGAAAATCAAACCAAGTTTCCAGAGTGACTATATGCCATATCTACAGAGTATGTGTACCTTTACACTGCTTTCTGTCTGTGGTATTTAGGCACAGTTAAAAAAATGATCTCATGTAAAGAAATAAACTACTTTCGTCTGATTATGATTCTGTTTATTTTAGTTTAGTTCACTTTAAATATGTAGAATCTGGAGCAGGCCTTAAGGAAGGAGAGAGGAAGACCACAGCGGATATAGCGGATGGGGATCAGTGAGTGGAGGATAAGGTCAGATGGAGGCAGATAATCCAAGGTGAAGAGAGGTCACTGAGCAGCTGCATAACTGAGAGATACATTGGCTTGCTAAAGTATTCCATCGCTTTCACTTTTTAAACATTTTTATCAAAGTACAGCTACAGATAAAATATTAATTTGATCTTTTATGTCTTCATAATCACAAAAGCTAAGTGTGAATCTATGAATCTATATCAGAAGCCAAACTTGCTGTCGGTGGAGTACTGAAAAGCTCAGTTTATCTGTGCCACTGACCCTCGGTTAGAGGGAGAGAATTCTGTACTTTTAACAAAATGAAAAACAAAGAAATGTTATCGTTTGAGTAATACAGCTCTTTATCACAATGGTCTGAACTAAGTTGTAAAAGATTCACAGCTAAAAGGGAGGTTATAGTCCAAGTTTTCTCGGGGAGCTCTGATGAAATTAGCTGCTTAACAAAGCTGAATATGGCAACTCCAGCAACCCAGAAAAGTGCCTGTTAAGGCAGGGAGGAGGATGATTATCAGAGATAGTCTGCCTGCTGGCCTGTGTAAGGCCAATCCATTTTTTATGAAAATACAATACTGGCAGCCCAATCAGCATGCAGCACAGCATGCAGCAATGCAAGCTGCTGATCTCGCTGCTATTTCTGCCTTTCGTCGGGTCTGAAGCTGACTTTCTAAAGCACTCTACCTTTTGCTCTGCTGTGTAGGTTTGCCTCAATATTGACTCAGAGAGTTTTCAAGCGTATTAAATCCAATGACAGTTCCTGCAGTAAGTGGGTGGAGACGTCCTTGCGTCCATGTCAGATTGGATAATAATACATTGTGCTCTTTTTAATCAATGTCTTTTTATCTGGTAAAATAGTCTCACCAGAGTATAAATGTATCCACATGTCCTGTGTGGAGGAGGTCTATGCAGGGAAAGAAACCAAGAAAAAAAAACCCCTGATGTTTGTCAAGTAAACCAACTGATTAGTTTTGTTCAGTTTGCAGCCTGGAGCTGCATACAGAACTCCTGCACTCGAATATACAACTTCTTTGAGTCACACTAAGAAGGCAAAGCTGTTTCATCTAAAGCTTGAACTCAAACACAAGAAGGCCACTATGCCAGAGGGCTTCTGGAGAGATTGTTAAAGGAACTCATTTGTTCCCCTTCATGTTCTTCACAGGACACAGTTTGTTCTAAAAATAAGTGCTAATTGTCTTTTAATGTGTCTTCAAAAATAAACCAATAAATCAAATGATAGTAAAGTAAAAGGGGATTAGAGATTGAAAGGCCCACTGGCAGAGCTAATTTGACTGTCAGATGAGAAAAAGGCTTCTGAAAAGTGCTGGATTTTCAAACAAATCCAGATAAATTGCCTGATTCCTCAACTGACCACAATATGTTCAACAAGGAGCCATTAAGCTCCGAAGCTCCAGCTTATGAAGGCAGGCCATGATGGAAGCTACATGGAAAGGAGCCAAGATCTGGGATCATTCCTGGCTGAATGCGGACAATGCTTCCATCAAAGGAGATGAGCCGGGATGCGATGGGCTTTGAATCAAAATAAGAAGGCAATCTGTTAAACCGACAGGGCATCTGCAGGTCAAGCAGGGCTGATTTCCTAAATGTGGCTCAGACAGGCATGAGAGCGTATGTGTGGATGTGTCTGAGAGAGAGAAAGGGAGTATTTCAGGGCCTTGTCACACCTGCCATCTTCAAACCAGTGTTGAAAGGGCCTGATGGTTCAAACTGCACATGTTCCACTGTGGTTTTTCAATGGTTGGAAATCATAGCATCCAGTTGGACCTTTACTCTAGCTGAGCGAAGCCAGGTTTCCATCCATCCATCCATGATGATGAATGGATCCATCCGAATGGATGGATTTTGAAGTATCACATTAGAAAAGATTGATGGAAGTTAATACATTCAAAACAACTTCCTTGCAAAAACGTTTCTACACTCTCTTGTGGTAGTTTCTTGGTTTTCCAAAAAAGTTTTTAATGTGCTAAAGGGGAGATGGAAACTTGTTTGTTGAATAAGTTTTGACATAGTAAACATTTACCTCAAATGACTGACAAGCTGCTTCCAGTGAAGGTGTGGATTATAATTACATTTCTTTCCCTGGCTACATTCACACATCAGGCAAATGCAACACAATTCAACTTTTTTTGCCCATATGTGTCCTCTATCCAACTTTTCACTGCAGTGTCAATGGCCCACTTCTGATCTTTTCGCCCCAAAAAGCTTCTCCAATCTGTGCCACTTTCACAAAGCAACCAAAATCACTGTCAGGATTTTGGGTTATTTTGGTGTTTTGACTGTTTGATTCAAGTTCCATTAATCTTGTTTCCCTTAATTTCTTATTTTGATAGATCGGCCTTTTGTTTTACCTTAGTTCATTCCTGTCTTAAGTTACTCTAATTTTAATATGTTCCCTCTTCCTTCCTAGTTCTCTCTCTCTCTCTTTTCAGACTTCTTCACTCTCCCCACACACCTGCAACCAGTTAGCTAATCAGCCTCGGTCCATTGCTCCATTGCTGTCAGTATTTAAACACATCTCCTGCTTGTGTCATGATTTACTGAGTGACACTTTATAACAACAGTCATAAATATTCATGAAGACTTACTCATGTTCATGACAGGTGTTATGTCATGTTTATGACACTGTAATGACAGTCTTATTCACAACCCGTCAAAGTGTTACCAATAAATGACTTCACTGAAATAAATTAGTCTATTTCAGTAAAGCAGGAATGATCCACCAGGGGCAGATTGTTTGGAATAACAATAAATAAATGACTAATTAATACAATGGGAATATATAAAAAATAGCTTATGTATTTTTTTTCAAGAAATGCTTTTCTTTATTTGTGCTTGAAGGAAAGCACACACTTAACCAAACCAACCCGTGAAAAGTAAACATAGTAAGTATATTAAATCTTAGCATAATTGAGCATACTTGATTCCAGACTAATAAGTAAACTGATGCAGTAAACTTGTTAGCTACTTATCAATGTTCTTTATCACTCTGCTATTCTACTTTGTTTACATATGCTTCACTTTTACGCTCTACAATTAATCAGCTGATGCTGGCATTAATTATAAAGTGTGGTTTACCAGTTAGAGACTGAAGGGGAACAAATTACCTCCCATCCATCCAACCATCAAACATACTTGCAGGGTGGTGAGGGGGGCTGGTGCCCATTCCTAGCAGTCATCAGGTGAGAGGTGGGGTTTATGCTCAATTATTTTCAAATCAAGACATGCTTATTAAGTACTTTGTGGTTTTTGCTGTTCTTAAGGAAAAACAGCATGTCTTACACCAAGAAGACAATGTGGAGATTCATCCTCAGAACTTTACAAACTTTACATTTTGAGTGCCATCATCAAAATCATCAATACATATCAAATACATATCATAAATTATTCACATTAGTGTGAATTTATTTGTTAACCCTTCTGACATATAAAAAAGAGCTAACATAGGCCGTCCCATGGGAGTTAGCTAACTCCCACATAAATCACATAATTGTGAGCAATGTTCCATGATAGGTGCTGGATGCCAAACAAAGACTTTCACAAATGGAACTGATACCGAAAGCTATACAGCTGTGCTATATGAATATTCTTTATGTATATTTGAATCAGATGTAGTGAATATGATGTGAAAGGACATAAGAATTACCACATTGAGACTTAAGATGATCAGAATGTGTGAAGAATTGGAAACTTGACAGACCCGCTCTCCCAAACCGGCATATATTGTGTGCATTTCATCTATGGCTGGAAAGGTGGAGGATAAGCTGCTGAAATCTTCCCGTCAGACGTGGCTGCCCTGATCTGTTGTTTTAACAGAATTAGAAGGATCTGAGGTGGATTATTGTTGGGGCTGAACTAACACTGTGTGGGACTGTCGGGCTGTGCTTAGATGTGCCATGCATTTTACACTGTTGTCAGAGTGATGTGACAGGGAATGAAAGGCTTTTCTGTGCACACAGGCTGAGATGTTGGGGGGGATAGGAATGTAGGTTGCTATTGAACTCTGCTGGAGACACAATGATTAAGGAAGAGATATATTACTATTCACCATATGAATCAGGGGATTAAATAAATTCCAAACTGATTACATTTTGGTAAGAGAAACTTTTTGTGCTGAAAAGTCCTGTTGCTTTGGAGAACTAACTCTATCAAGCAGGTGCTGAGCTATTGGTCAGACAGCGCCTATTTAGACTGACTAAAATGGATTTAAAAGTAATCTGAGAGCTAATTTAGGAGGATAGATTTCAAAGAAGACTACAGGAAACCAAACCAGTGCCTGACTTTTTTCACTGTTCCTTTAAGTTCAGCTATTTTTGTTTAAAGCTCCGCTAATTTCCTTCAACTACAGATTTTGAAAGGGCAGTGTTAGGGTTAAGTTAAGCAAACTTATTTACTTGATTGTGCTATAAAGTGGCATTATGTGGCTGGAAAACATAATTCTGTCACCTTAATAGAACTTTTATATTACAAGGCAGGACTAATGAACAATGGATAAGAGGTAAAATGGTATTCAGTGCCTCACCCAGGACACTTCAATTCATGTTAGGGAAACAGGTGACCAAATCTCTGCCCTTCCTGCTGTTGGAAAAGTACTCTTCTTCCTCAGCCACACCTGCAACACAGTATGTTTGTCAATTGGACTCAATCAGAAATTATTGTGTGTAAGCAACTGTCAGCAATTTGTCATTTTTAGTTGGTTTTCATTTATTGCAGTATGAGCCAATTGGCAGGAAATGCTGGGACTGATCTGACTTTTGGGACTTGGATTATCCACTCACTGGTTAGTACACGGGCTTTTCCACTGGCACATCACACTTTTTTTTTTTTTTATCATTTTTTTCTCCGAAGAGTTTTTTGCGGCGCTAGTGGCTCGCATTTTCCACAACAGTAGGCTGACAGGAAGGGGGAAGGAGAGGGGGGAAGACATGCGGCAAAGGTCGCCGGGACCGGGAGTCGAACCCGCAACGTCCGCGTCGAGGACTGAGGCCTCCAAACGTCGGGCGTGCTAAACCACTGCGCCACCACAGCACGCCCCGGCACATCACACTCTAACCGGTTAATATTCCACCCCAGGTAGTGAGCTTTTCTTTTATACCCTCTGTTCCTCGCTAGTGTGGGCAGGACGTGAGCATGACCATCTGCGGTCAACTCTTTGCTAATGTTTACAATTGACATTGAGTAATGGAGAACCTCAAGGTTCTGGTTCTGCTGGACCAAAATAAACCCAGATATTTCATTTGTTTTATAGAATTTCATTGCTAGCAAAAACATAACGATAAAGGCTCAGATCAGCTGATTATTTTGACACATATAATTACATTCTGGCAATATATTTTCTTAAATGTGCAACCTTATAGATTTTGGTAATTGAGTCAAACGATGTAAACCAATAGCTATACATAAACTTTATTATTACTTATTTTAAACCGAATGAAAAATAAAATTCACATCACAAGATAATATCATGTTCTCGTGTTTCACAGAGTAAACTCAAAACAGCATAAAGCTGACCACAGCTGAAGCGTTTCTTCTTTGTTACTGCCTATTTCAGAGACGAGCTGCTAGTAGCGTAGCTAATTCACGGTCTTTCTGCTGCAAAACATGTGCTCCTGACCTGCTCATAATTAAACTCATAAATAAACTCCTCCATACTGAGCAGATCTCAGATAGCATTTATGCAGAACACAGCTAAATAAGAAGTGTTGTTTTTATTTTTCAGTAAATCACGAGCCAATCAATGAATTCGGTCAGCTGTCAATCAAATTGATTCTGTGTTGTACCCTGCTCTGTGCTGCTAGTTCTACCCCTGAAGTAGGTATGAGGCTCTGAGATCAGCCGGGCTGAGCCGCGTCGGATCTGCTAATGGAAAACGAATCTGGTCGAGGCGGACCAGGACTGAACTGGTGAGAGGTGGGCTAGTGGAAAAACGCCTTAAGGAACCAAAGTCTTTGTGTTAGATTGAGCAGTACCACCAGGTATAGTTGGCGTCCCACGGGTTCTGGTGCTGCACTCCTGGAGAAGCACTGAATGCACTCTCACTCTAGAGCTGCTAAGGAACAGAGGCACTTGGCAGGTGTGGAGATGCAAGCGTGCCACCTTAGCAAATAAACTATTTTCAGTGTGTCATGTTTTGATTTGTTTTCTAATGCATACAGCTAGCACTAAGGATACAAGCATGGGAAAGGAAACATACTTTTTTACACAATTTCTCAGAATGTGCTAGTCAAGTAATTAGGGATGGGGGTGAGTACAGGAGGAGAAGAGGAGTTAGATTGACACCAAAGGAAGATAGTGAATATTGTTGGTAAGTGGAAGCATTAGATGGAAAAGTGGAAGTGGATGGATGGATGGATCAAAACAAGAACTAAAATGCAAACAACTGACAGATTTAAAATTTGTTTCAGTTTTACCAACTTGTTTTTTTTGTCACTTCTAGTAATATTTATGTCCTGCAGTAATTTAGCCAGAGGATCTTAAGTGTTAAAGATTGCGATGATGGCAAGAAGGCCTTCAAGGACTTTTCACCAAAGACCATTTTTGAGAATACTAATGATTAAATGAAGATGCAAAGTTAATAATAATAATGATGACCTGCAGATGGCTTCTCTAGGCTGCATAGTTCTAGCTTCTGAGAAATCTACGAATTTGCACCTTATCATATAGCCTACACCAATGGAGAAAAGAACAGGCATTTCTTGCACTTATTTCCATGCTTTATCTTTAACATAATAGTTTTTATTAAAGAAAACTTTAATGAAAACTTTGTTGCCTGTTGTGTATATAGCACTATTATTTAACACCCCATCCCTATTTTCTCTCAATCTATTTTATGTATCAATCTCTGAACTATTACAAACATGATGTCTGCACAATTGCAAGATGTCAGTAAAGCATATTGTTTAGTATGAAAGCTATAAAAGTAATATTCAAATGCTTTTCTCTTTTTGCACAAATTCTGCTCCAAGGTCTGGAGAAGACTAAATTATTTTATGCAATTAGAGACAATTCATAAAGACGGTGCAATTCTTTTATGTCCCTGTGTGACTGCAGTTTGGTAAAATGTTCTGCAATAAAGCTTAGCAATAAATGCTTTCTAGAATCCAGCCCTTTGAGAAGTAAAAGGACGTTTAAACCTTTTACCAAAGTATGAGCGAAATTGAGTGTGCAGTGTTGGGTGGAAGAACAGAACCCGAAAGAAAGCCTTTAAACCCTCACTGTGAGAGCCTGGAGTAAAATGAAGCTACCCTTCATTTCTAGCATTACTTTGCTGCTGCTAGTTAGGATTATTTTAAACAATTGGACATAAGCCTAATGAAAAGCATTTAGGATAATGTAATGATCAATAATTGGAGAATTTATGGAGGGTGGTTGAGTGAAAAGTGGTCATCCATGAAAGAAAGTGCTGCCAATGATGTCTGTGAGAGAAAATCAGGACAGTACTTCACACACACACACACACACACACGCTCCCACCCCCACGCACACACACCAAGCTGTAATGTGTGTTCTTCTCTGTGAGCTCTTCTAATCTTGATTTTCTAAACTTAAATACAACTGAAAGCAGGGATGGGTTGAAAAAGGGAATAAAGACAAGAAGACAGAGAGGCAAAAGAAGGGGTAGAAGGAAGTATTTCTTTAAATAGTTGTAATTTCTGTTGTCAACCCTCAGCAGTGTGTCCCTGTCAGAGGTTTTATCTGTCAGTTGGACTATTGCCCATGGACAGCTCTGGGCCCAGTGTGGTACTTCACAGTGGATTTTTTCCTTTCTCCCCACAGCTGCCTGTGGCAGGTGTGGAGTCATCACAACTCTATTAGCTTCACTGTGGCAATAAAAGCACATTAACCTGCTAAGCTGAGGACACGCTAATTACACTGCTGGATCTTTAGGAACCTCTGTGGACTGTGACTGGGTATATGCAGAGACTACCTGCTTCTTTTATATTCCTTTGAGCCCCCCTAAAACCCTGGAAAACCACAGAGGACTCAACTGTAACAGCTCTGAACTTTTCTATACAACATGTAAAATTAGTTTTGTTTACAAAGAAAAATGCAAAGCCTCAACTAAAGATGTTTTCACGCCTTATAATCTGGTAGATTTGGTTCAGTTGGAGACCAAATTGCAAATTTTGTGCCTTTTTCAGATGGTGTGGTTCGCTCTCATGCTGCATTTTGTCAAACGAACCCTTTGAAAAATCTATTTAACCCCTTACCTGTGGTGGTGCTACACCAAGATCCACTGAAATAAATGACATAAAAATCTCTGAAGAAAATCAGCACAACTTCCTTCTTCGTGAGATGTAAACAAAAATAGAGTGGCGTCAGATTTGAATTGTTTTCAGATTTCTCTTTAGTCTTTGGCAAAAGACCACAGATCATTTCTCCCACTAGTGCTAGACTCCTGCATTTGTTTTGGTTATACTTACCCAGAATGCCCTGGGCCATAGGCACTGTGTGTTGAGACCCCAGTAGATGAAGTGCTTGTAATTTAAGTGGACTAAGTGGGCCTCAGTCAGTGGTTTTTGTCCCTACAGAGAAAAAGTTAGATGCATTCATCTGCTTTATGTGTGAAGGGATCTGGATTCACGGTTCTAGTGAATATGAACTAAATCAAATAAAAAATGCAGCTGAATAGCCCATGTCAATATGATTATAATTTGACGGGTAAAACATGACCGATTTTTAAAAATGCTATCAGTCAAAATGACATTCATTAATTTTTGTTACTTTTTAATTAACAAAAAATTCTGGTGTGACCTCTGATATAGATACTTCATATGCTCTGTGGATTTGACTATAATTTATGATGTTAAGGGCAAAACCAAGAACTCATGCAAAATTCCCCATGTACCAATGAGAAGGCAGTGATGGGTTTAAAAATGATAGCTATTAAAAACATGATTTAAATAAACCACTTTTCAATGAAAACTTTATTCATTTCACTTTCTGTAGTAGGAAGTTCAAACATTGTTAGGGAGCAAAAAATCCATCATAATGGGTAAGGATTATATCCTCAACTTCAATACCTCTCTGCTTGGCTTTCTAACCATATTTACAGATATTTGAGATAAATGAAGTATTTTTAAATTGATGTAAATAACCTACACATGTTTTTAAACAGTGCCTCATGTTGGTGTGACCTTAGTTCATAATGTTTGGTTGGTGAACAGTGAACATGAGCCAACACTGATTCAACAAGACATGCGGCAGTATCATGCAGTGGGAACTCTTTCCTTTGACAGGGACAGGGAAGTTGGACAGAGCTGCAGGGAAATGGTTGGACGTGCTGAAACATGCAGAGGACTTGTATCAGGTTCCGAGTTTTTCCCTGCCCTCTAGTTTTTCCCTTTTGTCCCTCCTCCCCGTTGTCACCGCTCATTCTGGCGGTGCATTCGATGAATGGCATGAGAAGCCGCCCGAGGACAGC
>CAEFZX010001331.1:0-99761 GCA_903066825.1 Alfaro cultratus | reverse complement strand
TGTGGCTCAATGTTGGCAAGCAAGACGTAACCGAGAGAATCCGGTTAAAGGATTTTCAAGATAAAAGATCCTCCAGAATCAAATAATGCATAAAACGGAAATATTTAATTATTTCTTGCGTGGCCCGGTACCAATTGGTCCACGGACCGGTATAGGTCCACAGCCCGGGGGTTGGGGACCTCTGGTGTAAAGTGATAAGTTATTTCAGTAATGATTTCGCGACTACATGTTTAGATGTTAAAAAGAGAGTTTTATCTTCTATAATTGCGGTTAGCGAGCTTTTAGCTGCGGCGGCCATTTTAGAAATGGCTACCTATCTGCAAGCTGTGTTACAGTCCCCGATCCAACTTGATTAAGGTTACGGTGGTATCCTGACATGTGTTTTGTGGTTATCTGTTAAAATCATAAGTGTTTGTTTAATGTGTAGAAGTTTTAAGGTTACTCTCAGCTACATATAATCACTTTGAATCAGTTTAAATAGTTATTGTAGACGTTACAATCTTTCTCACTGTGTAATCGATTTCTCTGTTTAATTCTACAGTCAGTCATACAGTTATTAAAAACAAATGAAAATCAAATGAGACCTTAAATACGTACATATTTAATTATATATGCAGTAACGTGATTAACCCTGACTCCAAAACTGAACCTTTTGGCCTAAACCTAGAATGCAATGAATGGAGGGGAGAAATCTATCAGCGGGGGTCAAACTGGTCTGAGTTGATGGGAAGATGGATGGGTGCATCACTGATGCAGATCTCATACATTATTCAGAATCTACCATGCCTAAAAGTCTTATATAACTCCCACTCACATGAAGCACCGCTTACCTACACTGACTCTCCTGTGTGCCAGAATTGAAATTTTCCTCCATGTAGGGCGTTTTGTAAACGCTCCGTCTTGTGTTCCACTTTAAAAAAGAAAAATCGTCCGCACACGAGATAAATCTGCTAATGACAACATGTTCTGACACATGACAGATTCACCCTGCAGGATTTACTGCTCCGAAGCCGCACGCGTAAAACAGTTTAACGACACTGATAGATTGTACAGTTCACTCACCTCTAGTGCTCAGAAAGGCTTTCAGGGACTCAGAACAACATGGTGACAGAAAGGGTTCAATCGAGACGTTTTTGCATTGGTTTTACTCTGAAAGCTGGATGATTCATGCCTTTTTTTTCTTATTTTCCTTTCAATTAATGCCTTCTTCCGAAAGCGCTCCTTTTTCTTTCAAATCTACCCGCAAACTGGGAAAACGATCACCCACATTTTATTTTCAAAATCCAGTGAGTGACTCATACAAACTCAAGTACAACATGTTTTTTTTTTATTATTTTATTTTTTTTCTCGCACTCTGGAGGCTGTTGATAGATGATTTCAACAGGTCATGAAAGCACTTCTGGGAAACAGGAAAACATTTGCAATGCAGCACCCAATTAACATTTATTCAGCCAATTAAACGTGATAGAAAAACAAAAACTAACTGAAATGAATTTCATGCCAACGGCTTAATAAGAAAAACTCTCCTATCTGCAACTCACGGCTTCTTCCAGAGGCTGACTGACTGTTACTCATATCCTATTCTGTCACAGACTTAATTTGCAGGAATGAAAAGTGTCAAGGTAATGGCAACGGATGCTTCTTGGTTTGTTATTCACTTGACATTTTATTTATTTGGACAACATATTGGGTCTGTCTGGCGAGCGTGCTGGCATTTTCTTGGAAAGCACGAGCCAAGTCATTTTCCTTCTCCGCGGAGCTGTCAAACGGTTCGCCATGCGTCGGCTCAAAACGCGCTCATCCCTCATCCGGTTGCATCGATCTCGAGCCGACGTCTCACTCCTGCGGGACGCCGAGCTCCGCCGACTCTCGCCCGCAGATAATGATTGATAATTGCGTTTAGGGAAAATAATCCAAATCCGTTTGGCCCAGATGTTTGTGCTCTTCGCATCTTGAGACCCACGTTTTCCCCTCCAGATGCAGAAAAAGTGGATTACGAGAAAGAAAGAAAAAAAAAACAAAACAATTACGAGGAAGCTAAACTGGGAAACTCTGAACAGATGTACGGTTCACCTCAAATTTGCGAGGTGGAATCTGCCGACTGTCTGTGCGTTGGTGCGGAAAACCCAAGTTTTGTCTCACTGCTGCTGCTTCCTCTTTTGAGTCTGCTGGTGTTTTGAAGTATTTTACTTTAAGGTCAAACTGAACTTTCTGTTCCTCCTCCTGGTCGTCCTGCTCGCCCGCCGGTCTGTCATTTTAAAGTTGTGCTGCGAGCTGCTGCCGGGCAGGGCAGCTGTGAAGGCTCTTGATTTCCCTGGGGACTTCAACAGCAGCTATGGCCACACTTTGAGATTACCTTCACCATCTCCCAGGCCCAACACGACAGCAGTGCTGCTTGTTGATTATGTGGCTGCCTCTCAAATCGCAGGGCAATAGACTGCTACCCTGATCAGTTTCAGGGTCAGAAGTATGATCACACTTTCTTTAAAAAAAACGTTCACTTTTAACCGACTAGTTCCCCAGATTCCACCAGCGGCAGGATTCAGACAGAACGAAGGACTGAATATGAATTTATTTATTCGTCTATCAGAGCAAATTACTTTCTGGTTGGTCACTGAAACAGTGTGAAGACAAAGCTATTATCCAGCAGCTGGATATTCCCATGCAGTGGAAATGGGAAACACGTTCCAGTCGGTGAAGCGATCCAGCACCGGCCTCCGGCGAAGCCACTGCTGAATCTGCCCTCTTAAAATCCCTTATATGTCGTTCTCCTTTTCATTGAAATAGCAATGAAATTCAGGTTTTGCATTTGCTACTAAAACTTATCTTTCCTCAACAAGTTTCAAACAATATGTTTTTTGGGGGGTTTTTTACACCATTTTCCACAAATATTAACATCCTGTGGAACAAAATGTATCCATCTTCTTTTTGGATACATCTTAGATACAAGATCTTATTTGATGAAATAAAATGTTGGCTCTTTAAAAATTACAACACATTTTCCTGCAGTAGATATTCATCAAAAATTGAGATTTTTATTATTTTTTTTAAAGGTCATGTAGCATTTTTGGCTCCAAACAAGGGTTATTTTCTTTTTTTCTTTTTATTTGGCTGCGTTGAGGGTAAAAATGGCCCTTTGAGCTGTAAAGGTTGCAGATCCCTGATCTAAGCCGCTCCACTGTAGCTCTGGCCGTTTTAGAGTCGATGTCCGACTGGAAGGCGAGCCTCTGCTCCAGCCTCCAGTGTTTTACAGCCGTTAGTAGTTTACTCTGGTTGCTCTGCATTTAGCGCCATCCAACCTTTCCCAGTTCCTACTGGAGATAAGCGTCCCTGTGGTTTTCTTCTGTCACCACCGTGATCTGAAGTGAAGAATGTCCATTTCGTTCTCGCTTGTTGAGAGCTCCTTCTTTAACATGTTTTCCTGCAAACAAAACTTCTCATGACCGACTTTTGTTTTCTTGCCACTTTTCCATAAAGACCAGGTTTACAACTAACATTTAGCTCGTCAACAGACTCTCTCACCTTGGCTGCTTATCGCTGCAGCTCCTCCAGTGACCCTTGACCTGCACAGTAGCGTCTGTGTAGGTTTGCAAACATAACATCCTCTTTTTGATGTGTAAGTGACGCCACTTGGAAAAATGGAATGTTTAAATTGTTGATTTTTGTGTTTTTATGATGTAAAGCACTTTGAACTGTGTTGTTGCTGAAATATGCAACATTAATAAAATTTTATTTTTCATTTTTGAGAGGCTGTGTTGAGCAGTGTATCACGAGATGTTTGTGAATTTTATTTTTCTGTGCTTAATAAAGGCGGGGCAACGAATATTAATCGACGCGAACATGTCACATAAATATGCCAGATTTCTGTAATTCCCTTGCAGGTCGATGGAAGGATTTAAGAGAAATTACAATCGACAACGACAGACAAGACCTATCATTAACGATAGATTTCAATGTATGGCTAAAAGTAGTGTAAACGTTTATAATAATAAAAACAAGTCACATCCGTAAGTGGAAAAAACACGTAAAAGCATCAGTCAATTTAACAATTATTCACGACACGAGTACAATTGGTGATAGTCTGGTTCAAATAGTTCAGTGATTTGATATTTCTTTGTCCTAATCGTAGCGTATTCCAAGAATTTGAAGCCTGGGCAGAAAATGTGTTTTATATTAGGGCTGAAACGATTCCTTGAATAATTAAAATTCCTCGAGGAAAATTTATCTGCCTCGAAGCTTCGTTAATTTATGTTTTATGATTTAGGCATTTCCCGTATTCTCAAACCCAAAGCCTGACAGGTATGAGGCAAGGTGAGAGTTCATCTATTAAACTCACTGAAGATGAATAAATAAACTAAAAGCTGGAATATAGACATTTTCTATAAGCGTATTTGTGAGCCTGCCTCTTTATTATTAAATTGAATAGAATTTCAGAACTTTGTATAACTTTTCTTCAGGTTAACTTAGAAAGGGAGCTATTATTGTTACATGTTAGTTTTCTAAACTACAAAAAAGTAACTGTTAGGGAAGCTCAAAAATGAACAATTGGACGGATATTGATATCTGATAGTAACACCGGTTTTATGCCAGATTTACCAATATTTTATTTGATACAATTTTTTTTATCCGATTACTCAATTAATCGTAAGAATAATCAATAGATTACTCGATTACTAAAATATTTGTTTACAATAATAATATTTTATATTATTTATTTTTGCATTGACCTATCACTGTAAAATGCATCCACCGTTGTATTTGTATGAGTACTAATGCACTGCGTGTGTGAGCCTGCATGGTTCTACTACAGTTTCATTGTCTCTGACTGATTGATTGTTTGGCCCAGTAGTAAGAAAACAGACAAAAAGAGCCTCAAAGAGCTTTGTTGTTTTTTTTATATACATACATAAATCGTATCTGATTTAATCCAGATGTTCAAATTGGTTAACAGGAGGAAGAGGAAACAAGTGAAATGATGTTATCCTTTGTGGAGCTGGGGGCCTGAGTCATCTGAGAAACATCTCTGGTGGAAAGGAAAGAGGACTGGGAGGAAATGCAGACAATAAAAAGATTTGGATGTGCCGCTTCCTTAACAGAGACCTCCGAGTCCGACCCAGCCGCTCTGAAAGGATTATGCAACTGCAGCGTGCGGCTGTAGAAGTAAAACAGAACCGTTTGCTGTTTTGTCAACTTATAAACTGGAGTGAACGCAACAGGCTGGCAGACAGGCTTTTGAAATGCAGCATTTGGAAAAATATGCAATGTTGTGAAGAAAGTATTTCACCCATTGTGGACGTCCTTTATGGCATTTTAGATCATCTGACAAATATTAGTGGATAACCTGTGGAACCATTTCAAAATTTAGATTTTAAGTCTGTGAAATCAACGATTAACTGGGATTAAATCTGTTTTAATGACATCCTAGTTCAATTAAATCAGCTTGATTGCTGCCAGACCGGTAGAAACCAGAAAATCCCCTGAGGTGGATCCCAAAAAAGGAGGATAAACTGCATCTTGAATTTTCTCGGGTTGTGTTTGACGCGTTTTAATGTCTGTTTGATTAACTGAAACAAGTAAAGTGTGGCCAAAAACGCAGACAAAAAAATCTCTAAAATGGATCCCTGGTGAATAAAATCATAAAGAAATAAGATAAAACCAACCGTCAACAATCAGTGTGCATTATCTGTGGTGGAAAGAGGAGAAAAACACAGCTTTAAACCAATTCTGTGGTTTTAAACAAACTAAGATTCTTCTGTCCAGCCTAAATGATTTTTTTTATCATCCAATCTATTGCCTGTTGTGCTTAGATGAGAAACAAAATCCCAGGAAAAATGCTTTTTCTTCACTCAAAATAATAAGCAATTCTCACGAGGATGATGTTATTTTTATTTTATATTTTTACAGGATGAAGGTTTAATATCTAAATCCAATATGAAGGCACAGGCTTGATTCCACAGATTTCCTGTGCCACACTGAACAGAGCTTTGGCAAGCCCAGCTGGGAAAACGACTGTGGCGTCCTAAAGACGAGGCCGATGAAGGCTGATGCTGGTCTGAAAGCATGCACATGTGACGGCAGCGGTGATTGAACTGTTTGGATTAAATGCAGTTAAACGCCGAAGTTAGATTTAAAATCTCAAGCTGGTGCCACAGCTGTTTGAGCCACAGAAAGCCGGGATAATTGAATGTCACTTGATTTCACTGATGCACAGGATCGCTCCTGATCAGTGCTGCACTTGATATGAATAAATAAATAAATGAAAACATACTCCATGCTAGATGCATGGCATTAAAGCCTCATTTTACAAGATACGTGCTTCCTTCAGGGTTACACGTTGAATGCGTCATATAAAAGCTTATAAATGTAGGAAATCCACTTTCACATTTAGCCAAGAGGCAATTGGGTCCTTTTTTTTTTTTTTGTAAGATTTCTCCTGAATGCATTTTTTAATGATGACGTTGATGCTGCCTCAAAGGTAGAAAAAGTAGGTCTTCAGTTATTGAGTAACCTTTTTGAAGCAGTAAAGTAAGAAGAGGCAGCTATAGATCTTACATCCAAAAGTTAAAGCTGGCCTGGTGTTTGCGAGAGTCGGCAGTGTGCTTAAAGTTCCTCGCAGGGTATAGAGAGCCTAGCAAAAGTAATCCTGGGCATTAAATAAATGCCTTTCATCCCATTACAGTTTGAAATTAAGATAAACTGCGTGATCTTTAGTGATAAACCAACACAAATTAGTGAAAGATTGTGAAGTTAATCTATCTATCTATCTATCTATCTATCTATCTATCTATCTATCTATCTATCTATCTATCTATCTATCTATCTATCTATGTAATTGACATTTGTGGTTAGAAAGGAACAAAACATGAAGCATCTCAAGAGTTTCTAGCTTTTAAGGCAAATAGAACTGGAACCTCAAACAATTTGATTCAACTTATAGCTCTGCACAGGGAGGAGGAACATGAAATAACAGACTTCTTCCCTGTGGAAGAATATATAAAGGAAGCATCAGTAACGTCTGTTTTAACCAGATGCAGTGCAGAGCCTGGCACATTTATTTATTAATTAATTTATTTTCTTGATAGTGCAGTCGCCAAGAAACACAAAAAACTTGTCACAGTCTTTGAGCCGGATGCTAACTCCTGTCAGAAGCTGCTCCTTTGTACTTTCACCCTTTACAACGCTGCCAACTGCATCGTCGTGTTTAATGTGACGCACACGCTGTGCTAAGGTTTAGTCGGCGCTTCATTAGGCTGACTTTCAGACCTATATTGTTCCTAAATCCGTTCCATTTCTGGCTGCTCTCCAATACGTAGTAATTATGCCGGTCAACATCAGCAGCTCAGGGCACAGATTGGTATTTGTACGGAGGAAAGAGGTTGCTAGGCAATCCTCCGAGATCTAAGGAAAGGTCTGTATGAGACGTGGCGAAGACACAGGGGCTGGCAGTTGCCGGGTAAATTACAAGTAGACAATCAAAGTCATATCACACTGAGCTCGGGTGCAGAACGAGAGGAGCAACGATGGCGTCCCTCCTACCCCCATCCCTGTTCCCCAACGACGTGCCGCAGGCAGACGCCCAAAGCCATCAGCAACATGAACAATTAAGTGCACTTCATAAATTAGTCTGTGGGTGATCATTTTGTTTAGAAACGAGGAGGAAAGGCTCAACGGTTATCACGCCCTATTCATGGTATTACATGCTCATGTTCAAGAGTGACACAGTCAGAAAAGCTTTGGATGTGGCTCTGAGCAAACCGCTTTGATTCTGAGTGGGACAAGTGAAGGAGGTGGCATAAATAGGTTCACACTCTGTGGAGACGGAGTGATTCCCAACTCCTCCCGCCCTTCTTCCCCTGTCTCACAAGCATCTGAAAAGGAAAAAAGAAAAATCCCACCAAGAATAAAATAACGGGCCATTGGTGGAAAGTCTTCCAGCCGGATAAGTTCACCCGGTGACACGGCACCGAGGGGCATCTGGAGTTTAGATGTCTTTCATCTTAATACACAGGTGTGGCTGTACGCCCTGTGGAGTGTGCGGGGATTTATGGCTGGGAAGACTGTAGCTGTCATGTCCCCGCAGCAGCACCAACCACCACTGCTCAGCATCTCTGCCAAGGCGCAGTTTACTCTGCCAGCACCAGCCTTGCATCCCAATGAGCTGCATGCAGGAAATGGCTAATGTTACAGCCTCCTTCGCCATGCATCCTGGGATATGAGCTCAATTAACTTAACATAAGCACTGTCATTTGGGATGAAAACGGATACAAGCCTCATACTCAGCACACTCTATAATTACATTTTGAGTGCCAAAAAAAGCAGTATAGACGGGATGTGATTGATAACTTTGATATTGAAATTCTTTGTTTCGCACCTCCCCTGTTTTGCTTGCAATCCATCTTAGTGTGGCTGGTATGTACGTACAGGGTAGGGCATTCAGAGTGATCTCGTGAGTCAGGAAGAAAACCGGAGGATGCTCCATCAATTTTAGAACGCCTCGCTGATTTACATCTCACCAGCAGAAGGCAATTCATGGCTTGTGGAATTTGCCGTTTCCCTCCTATTTTTTTTCCCTGCCCCACATGACTGGGCATCTATCACAGCAGCTCCAATCAACAACCCGAAATGGATGCAAGGATTCATTTTTGATTGTGTTTTTAATTAGCGAGGTTGTGCCAGTTTGACTTTGTTTGGAAGTTGTAACGTCTGCCTTGGTGGGTTCGGGATCGGGAGGTCTTCACCTTAAAAGCCTTTTGGGTTATTCTGTCTGTCTGGAATGGACTCAAAACACCTCACAGGAGGGAAATCCATTAAAGGGTCTCTGAGGACACCGTCGTTTTATCCCAGTCTGCTTAATCCTTTGAAATGACATCCATTTTTAAGCTCATTGTGTATTTACAAAGGGGCAATAGCACGTTTCCTAAGCCTTCTATAGACAAATAAACTGTCAAATATGGAAAATGTATTATATTTACGATATCTTTCATAATCCAAGCGGTCACGCGCACACACACACCCACTGACCCACTTATTAGATATACCGTACTAGTTCCAGTTAGACTCCCTTTATCCTTCAGTAGTGCCTTAATTATTCATGGCTTAGATTTTACCAAGGTGTCAGAGACATTCTTCAGAGGTTTCGGTCTGCATGGACAGGACAGCATCACATGGTTGCTGCTGATAAGTTGGCTGCACATCTGTGACGCAAATCTTCCGTCCCACTAAGTATCAAAGATGCTCTGCTGGATCGAGATCTGGTGACTGTGGAGGCAAACTCCAGGCTCAGATTATTTCAGCTTTGAGAACTGGTGCGCTGTCCTCGTTGAAGAAGTCATCAGAAGTTAGATACACCGGGGTCATATTCGACATATTGTACTGGTAACAGGGTTTCAATTTTCAGCTGCTTTTGTCTTTTCTCATTGTCTTAAGCCTGTCTCCCCATTTTCCTCTGACATGGACAGAGATATCTCAGAAAGCGGCAAGTTAGAATGAAGACATAGTGGCTTTATAAAGATCTTATTTAAAAAAGATTAATTTTGATCCCTGAATTGCTATTAATTACTATACCAGACTAAATATTTCATTAATTGGGCACATTTTTCCATTTGTTATGCTGATTAAATAATCTAAAACATATCTCCCATTTCTGTTTTGTTACCTTGTTTCAGAGTCACTCACAAAGCAGACTGGGAACCAGCAGCTGTTGGTGAAATTACTCTTTAATCTCCAGGAAACGTGTCATTACAGCCATTGCTTGTTATATCTTCAGCAGTCTTCCAGGAACACGGCGCTTTCCGTGTTGCGAGAACAAGCCGCTTTAATAACGGCTAACTCACCGTTTCTTAAACAGACTGTTGTCGTCGTTTTCTCGTCTGTCTTTTCAGGGCCTTTAGATGCCGCAGCATGTTTGTTGCTCATAAAGCCCGAGGGCATCGTGTATGCTGCAATGAACTGATTTATTAAATTGTTTGCTTCACACCAGCCACAAATATCCCCCCTCTGTAATACACGGGAGCAGGAGGCTGTTGATGGTACATCAGTGCCACACAATGACAAATCGCTTCAAGAGCGGCCAAGAAAGAGAGAGGCCTCGCACATCTGGCACAGGAGCCGCTTTGTTCGCTACACCTGTACTTACAGTTGCGGTCAGGAGTTCACGTTCACCCATTATGGGCATGAATGTCATTACAATATGGGGGGTTCTAATGATTTATGACTGGTGCATTTCACTTTGTGGAATAATAACAGCCTACAACAGCTGGGTGTGAGAGTTTCATTTACCGTGGATTTTTTCTAATCCACATTACGTCACATACAGCCCAGTTATTTGGTTAAATGCCAGCTATCAAGTTGCAACTTGATCACGCCTTTTTTTTTTGTAGTAGCAAAGAAGCTTCGAACACAATCGTGTTTGGATATTTGATCGCTGTTCTGATCTGAATTGGTGGAACAAGTCCTTTTCCAATCACTTCCGCAACTTTTACTTTATACGTTTTCAGCAGTGTTGCGATTGGAGCCATTACAGATGTCACTAGCTGAGTTTCCATTACAAATGCATGTAAAACATTGCTAATATAAAAAATATTAACTCAACCACTGAATTAAATATTACTGACAAACTAGTGGAGCCAGGTCATTCTACTTTGTGGTTTTTAATCACTAAATATGTTAGCAATGAAGCAGATCAATGAAATCTTTCGGAGTTGAAAAGTGCGGATGGTATTCATGACAATAAATGTTTATAGTAAATATATACTTTCGTAAGTCTTTTGCATGGAGCTTCCTTTGTCATTTCGTCTCTCACTGCTGACCAGTAAAACTGGTCAAACGACTAAACAAATGACCTTTTGTTTTGCAGTGAAGCGTGTTGGTATAGAAATAGTCCCTCCGTATAAAGACCTGCAGACACCTTGATGAAAATCTAGATATGGATCATCTGTTCACAGTTTGATGTAAAGCTGAGACGCAAACTGAAATTCATGTGTTTGGTTAAATTGAGCAACATTACACTTTAGAACAAATTTAAGTTTAGATGCATAACCGGACCCTTTATATAACTACAGTCAAATAACAAATCAGGACATCCGATTTAAGGTTCAGTTCATTAAGAAACATTGATGTCTATTTTTTTTTTATCTCAGGAAAAAAGAAGTTTAATTCCAGGTAATCAACCAAAATTAACTTTCAATTAATTTAAAGCTGAACTTTGCCCATTTGCATTCTAAGCAACAAATTAGGACACCCTGGGTTTTCCATCCCCTGACTCTCTCAGTGGTGGATCTATTGGTACGTTTTTTGTTGCCGTCATGTTGCAGGGACGAGTTGCTCGTTAGGTCTTTGTCATGTTTCAGAACCCATGTTAAGCTTTAATTCTTTTTTCATACAGTAACATATTTTAATAAAGTTCCTCTGGTATCCTGCACATTTCATGGTGGATTGTATGATGTTGAGCTGTCCAGATCCAGATGAGGCAAAACATCCCCAAACCATACCGACTGCCCGTCAAAGGTTCATAGTTTTAATGTTCTTGTGTCCTTCTGTTAGAGAGCAATGGCTTCCTCTTCGCACATATCCCATGAATTCAATCTCTTTCTCGTTGTACATCTAGCAACAACCTGTTGTAGATCCTGTGGTAACATTTAAGGGTAATTGGAAACATGTATCTTGCAGACCAGACCTTTGGACTTATTGGCAGTCATTTTGACTGTCGTACACTTGCAGACTTGCATTTGTAGTGAAACTCTGATTAAAATTTTTTATTTTTTAGCTCTCTTTAAACCCCTCGCCAGCTTCACAAGCAGCCACGTCTGTGTGTAATTTTGACACATTTCCATAGGAATAAAAACACAGGTTGTTGTACACAACAAACTCTGCAGAGTTAAATCAACACTATGCCGAGTCTATTGGGTCCTTTTCAGAACTGGAGTTAATTTAACTCTTGCAGAGTTATTTCAACAGTAGTTTAAGTAGTTATAATTATTTCTAACTGTTAAAATTACTCAATTTCTTGTTGAAATAACTCTGAAAGAGTTAAATTAATGCCAGTTCTGAAAAGGACCAAATAGACTGATTTCACTGTCAGAATTATAATCAAGTAGAGCTAAACTTATATATTCAACGTTCCATCACCTTCTCAGGAGTTATGATTAACCACATGAATCTTGATCAATGTTCCTTGGATGAATGGAGTTTGGAAACTATTTTTTGGGGTTTGCTTTCAAACAGCTTCTGTTACCAAAATCCAGTTTACAACCAAGTTGGCCTGTTCATGTTTGAAGTCTGTTTACAGAACATAAATAAAATTTTATGGAGTTAAAAACTATTGAAGGTCATCATATAAAAAATGGAAAACTGAACATTTCTTGCTGGAATTGATGTTCTGTTACCCAAAAATGAGGACAATGACATATTATTACTAAATGTCTCAATAGATTCTTGGGAATCTATAAACTACTCAGATTCTCTTTATCTCCTAAAGATGGTAAGAATTCACTGAATTTTCTTTTTGATGACTGTCATATTTTGCAGCTTGTTTAGATGGTAAGACGTCTGAATGGATTTTGCACCGATAGAAGTCAGAAGGTTTTACATTTTTGAAGCAAACCTCTACAAACCAACAAGATGTAAAAGCACCGAAAGGCCGACTGCAACAGCTGGATGCAGGTCTGGAAAAAACAAGAAAGCAACTCTCACTTTTTGTTGCAGAAAAAGAGAGTCACTTGTCACAAAGCCTTCCTTTGGGCTATTTAAAGTTCTGAAAGTTACCAGAGATGTTCACAGCACCCATATGAGCAGCAGGCAAAAAGGAAAGTTTGACATAGCACCACATATAGAAGCTAAAAAAAATAAATAAATAAAAATTCTTTACGAAATAGCTTCAGAACTGCCTTCCTGCATCTTTTTCATATGAATCTGTTAGTGAGAAATACGTGTTGTAGACTGAGCTGCAGATCTGGGAACAGCTTGCACTGGGGATTTAGTTTGGCATCTCTTCTAATTGGACTGATTCACAGTGATGAAGAAACAAATCAGATGATGCAATAATATGTCAGTCATGATTAGGCATTTGTCGTGTTTTTTTTGGTGCTATATAATTTGAGGTTAGTGTGGTACGGAACATCTCAGAGTATCTGAATTTTCTTCTAAAGCCAATGAAAATATATCACATAATATAGTAGTGATAATATTACCTAATAATTGGATTGTTTTTTAATCAGTTGTGTGAATTAACAAGTTAGATATTTGTAGATATGGGCACCATAAGGAGTCATTAATTATTTCTTTGGCAAAGT
This sequence comes from Alfaro cultratus, assembly GCA_903066825.1. Classification (NCBI taxonomy): domain Eukaryota; kingdom Metazoa; phylum Chordata; class Actinopteri; order Cyprinodontiformes; family Poeciliidae; genus Alfaro; species Alfaro cultratus. The sequence goes on along the minus strand of CAEFZX010001331.1, from coordinate 86,472 downwards.
CTTAAAGATCAGACATTTCTGCACTCCTGTTATTTCAGTGAATGAGACTCGACCATTGACCAAGCTTTTGTTTGCATCCGTCTCCTTGACGATCTCTCTCCGTTTGCTCCGAACTTCTTTTGAAGTGAACGCATCCTTGTTTTGTTTCTGCTGAGAACATTTCGGCGCTCGCCTTCGACCTTGAGTTAACAGCTTTAAGCCAGAAAGATGTTTTATGTGATTTTGTTTTGGAACTCGCTCTCTCCCTGAAAACCTCGAGAAAAATACTTGAAAATAACGTTCTCTAAGCAGAGATGAAGCACTTTTTTTTTTTTATTAAGCCTACATTTTTTAAATAACAATTTGTTTTAGTAGTGTGTTGTAATATTCTAATATTAAATTTTAGGTTTTCATTTGCTGTAAGACGAAAATATAGACATATTTTTGAAGACATTTGACTGTGTGCAATTAATATACAGAAGTTTTAATCAGTGAATTAAGTTAATGAGACAAATTAACTATTAAATAACATTCTAGCTTAATGAATATGATTGTGCTACAATCTATTATTACAAATGTCTAATGTTGCACAGCAAGAGAACTTGGAAAAGTTACTGAGAGGAACAATGAGAAACTAACAGAAGCAAAAGTTTATTATAATAAGAGACGATGGCAATTTTCATTTACCGATGATAAAGTTAACATATGTATATTCAGCTTGTTAATAAATATTTTATGTCTCAACAAGTAGAAATTATCAATGGTTGCATTTATGCTCAACTAATTAAACCCCAACCCACCCAGATTCCACCAAATTTTGCACTGAAACGCTGTTAGTGGAGGGTTAGGGTTACCCTGACGTTCCTAACAGGAAGAGGAGCCCCACATCTAATTCTGCTGAAGGCCCCGCACAACCTTGGGGCGGCCCTGACGAGTAATAATTAATTATTAGAGTGGTTACTGTTTCATTCATTATTTTAGTGACTAAATCTAATAAGGTCATCCGATTTACAGGTGAAGTGTTGCTGTTGTGATTCTGGGAATAAATATATATATTCTCAATGTTTTCCTCTCATAAACCTGCATCTTGGACATAAAGAAAATGGCCTCATAGAAAGATTTTTATGTTTTTTTTATATGCTTTTGATAAAGACAATAGTTTCTTGATGTAATTAAATCACCCACCTTTTCTTCTGGAATTGTAAATGACCACTTAAAACAATTTATACTGTGCATGACATTACATTGTTACTGTATATTACATAAAAATGATAGTCGTTCCGTATGCAGGTTGTTGCAGCTGAAGGACGTGCAGACTGCTGGAGAGTTTGGCTAAAGGAAGATTTATTGTTTAGAAGAAAAAAAATAATTAATTCAAATTCCAGAGAGGGGCTAAATAACGTGGCAAACACGATATTAGAATAAACGCTGGTTGAGTGACCTCAGCGAGCGACCAGACGCAACGTTTCCATGTGTTTCCTCATCCCATATGTGGAGCCATCGCTTCTGCGTCTGAAGGCTAAAAATGATGAATTGCTCAAAGCCGCTCGGAGTTTGTCATCAGCTGCTAAATTCACGTTTAAGCTGAAGCTGTTTTTTCATATCTGCTGCAGACTGCATTTTTCAACTTATTTATCTGAAGCATTAAAAAAACAACTAAATTATTATTATTTTTTTTAAAAAGAAAAGAAAAACAGCAGTTTGTAAGTGAACAAGCCAATGTAATTTCTTAGGCTGAATAACAACAGGAAGAAAGAAAAGTCCATGAAAAAAGTGACGGCTGTTTAAAATTTGAACTCAAGTTTTCTTGCTCTATACATACGTCAAGAGGCTTGCGTTTGTTTGCCCTTGAATAAGTTCTTAATATTTTTTTTAATTGCTTATTCGCCATTTCTCCTTGAATTTGACACATTTATGTTCTACAACCATTTCCAGGTCTTTGAGGTTGGAGGAGCCACTGCTTTCTTTATGTTGCTGCATTTTTGCCCCCTTAGCCTGTTGACCAGAGAAGTGTGTCATACGGCGACTTAGGAAAAGAGGATTACATCGAGATTCTACAGAAAAACATCAGACCCTCCACAAGGGGAAAAAACCCCCCCAGCAGTTTTCATGTCGTTGACTCATCTCCATCAACAGGGCACGCAAGGTTTCATGTTTCATCTTTAATTCATTTTATAAGTGTAATTTAAACATTTGCTAGCCTGTCTGGGAGGGTCATGTATCTCCAGATGCTTATGGCTAAACCGGCACCCGGCTCTGCGTAGCTGCGGACGGATGCAGAAGTCATCACATCATAGTGTATCAGATATGTCAGGTGGCCAGAGCGCAAAGACCCACAACGTGTAAACATATGGGATTGGTCTGGGCTTGCAGGCGATGTGATGCAATAAGTCAGTGCCAGTAAGTCTGAAAGCTTCAAAATGTGTCCAACGAATGACGAATACGACCATAAGATCAAGCAAAATTATTCCTCTGAAGGTTGTTAATGTTCTTTGTAACACTGGGGGGAAAAACATGGAGCTCCAGCTTTTAAAAAATGTTTAACATGACAACTTAATATATTTACCTGTATAAACTTAATTTGAGTACTTGTAACAAATTAATAATTTTTTTTTAAAAAGTTGGATCACCTGTTTTCTTTTTTTAGTGAATGTTCTAGTTTATTTTAATAATCTGGGCATTTTAAAGCTGTTGGTATCAGAGACTTTGACTATACACTGAACTCAAAATACTTGCAAGATGTACATTGGTAGGTTGTAGCAAGTAAATAATATCCAGCTAAAGTATAATTTGCAAAGGAATAGCTAAAACAAATTAAAAAACAGATTTTATTTTGCTCTATAAGGAATCGGTTGCATGTTTTAGTCTGGTTTGCTTGTTTAAATTATCTGGTAGGCTTCAAGTTGGAATTAAGTTTGGATTTTTTCAATTGCAGTTGTGCATTTTACTGCCGTTATTATAATATGGAAAATTAAAGAAACCCTTAATACACTCTACATATAAGCAGTTGAGCTACAGACGGACCGATCCACTTTTTTCACTTCCGATACCGATACAGATATCTGATGTTTAGTATCGGCCGATACCAATACGGAAGAACAGAATTGAGCTGGCCTGAAACCTTTCTTCTTTTGTTTATAAACACAGATATAAATGTCCTGAATTACAAATGTATGTGATAACTCTGCAGCAATTAAATGCACCAATAGATTCACAAGCCTGGTCAAACATGTTAACACAATTTTAATTTGTTCAGTCTGTGCAACTAGCAGTATAAAAACTCACGCAAAAATAAATAATAAAGTAACTGAAACTCAAATAGACCTTCGGGAATATTCTCACCAACTTGTGATCTAGAATCTTTGTTCAACATCGAGATCAATACATCTTAACATCTCTACTTGAAATCGTCTGATAGTGTCCACATGACTCCAATGTTAGGTGATGTTGGTTCTTTTGGTCGTGTTTTCATTTGGAGTTAACGTTGGTTGAGTCTAATTTCAATCTGCTGGTCATTAAAAATGACCAGCAGACTCACAGTCCCTTTTACCTTTAGGTTGAAAAAGCTTTTCAGTTTCAGCTTTACCCTCCTGGATCTGTTTTTTTTTTTTTTTATATATATATAGTGTCGTATGAATTAACATATTCTCAGAGATTTCAGACTCAGATTGCTACATTTCTATATACTCTGTTCGATTGAACAAAAACTGGAGGACAATCATTTTTGCATTTAGACTGTAAGGCTAGACACACACGCTCATTATCTTCTAAATCTCCTTTGAGCCAATTTAGCAATTTATCAGCGGCTCAGGAAGTAACGGTGGAATCCTTTGTAGTGTTGATAGAGGGGAGATTCAGCCGACCACAAGCTGGGCTGTAACCTCACTACGGCCTCATATTTCTCTCCTCCGATTTCTAGTTTGTTTTGTTTTTTTTTCTTTTGAGGTGCGGGGGGCTTGTAAGAAGTCACATTTAACGGTAATGAAGCCGCGGTGACCAAATGGAAAAGTTCACAGAATGCATCTTGTTTTGATGCATAAGTGGATCCACGGTAGAAGTGAGTCTATCATTATCTGGAGCTTTAAATATTAAATTGAAATAAATTAAAGCAAACTGTGTACCCTCACCGATCAAATAACTTTGACAGAAATACACAAAGATATTTATATTTTTAGCCATATCAATTTCTCTCATTGTTTGTGAGCAACTTTGTTTACTCTCTCTTCTTTGTGTCGTAGATTCAGCTCTCTGACTTTTTGCAGCTGTCTCGCCGTCCCTCAGACCATTTCATCACACGGACCTTTTACTTCCTGTGCTTGGGATCTTTGTCCTGCTGCATGACCCAATTTCAGCCAAAGTTTCAAAGCTGGACAGATGGCCGCACATTTGGATCTTGACTACTTTGGTACGCACCGAAGTTCACGGCCTATTCGGCGACTGAAAGGCGTCCAGGTTGCCGTGGCTGCAGATAACGAGCCCCATGCACCATTATGCTGTGCAGGTGCATCTGGTGGCCACATACTGTATAAATAATCATTACTAAAAACATTGCACGTAATATTATGCACACATTTCCAGTGGTGTTGTTCGTTTTTTGTTTTTTTTTATAAGCTGTAACATAGTACCTTATGAAAGTGTTTTTGTTTCAAATGCTAACATCTGTGTATTTTATTGGGAGTTGAAGTGATGATCCAATAACACAGTTCATACTTGTGACATAAAAGAAAATGAATACAAGCTTTTAAATATATATGTATATATATATATTTGCAATAAACAAACAAAAACCTGAGAAGTCCATTTAGTTCTATTTACTGTGATACCTTTAAACAAAGTCCATCCTAAGAAAAATAAAGCCTCTCCTCTGACATGGTGCTGGCACTATCATGCTGTGGGTATACTTCTAAGCATCATTTCAGTAGAAAACCTCTAGGAAAATACTCAAGATTAGTAAACATACTGTTTGAGACCCAATGGAATGTTTTATAACTAAGCAGATTAATGTCTTAGAGTGGTCCAGTCAAAGTCCAGACCTAAATCCCGTTCAGAATCAGCGGGCAGAACGTCACATTGTTTAGGGATGCTCTTCTCTCTGACTGAACTTGAACATTTTTGGAAAGAAGAGTGGATGAACCAGATGTGCAAAGCAGGAAAAAGATGCATTAAGAGTTCCTGTCGTACATTGAGACAGTGCATTGCACTTTTCAAAAATGTAATTGTAAAGATAAATATTGTGTGGCTGAAAACACATCTATCACCCAAAACACCAGTAAAACAAACTAACCTTAGTGGTTCACTATTCCTGCATTCGTCATCTTCTATCAGCTCTGCACAAACAGATGTTTTCAAAGAACTTAGTCCAACCCCATAGTCAATATACTGTAACAAATTCAACAAAATTTATTACCTTTTTTTTTTTACTAAAAATCCAATTAAAGCCTCCTGACTCCACTGCTTTCTGGGAACGACTTCTGTGTCAAATGAAAAATCCCAACATGTTAAATCAAAAAGCAAAGCCATGTTCGTGTGACTCACACAGCGGGGCGGCATGCCTCGTAAAACACAATCAAATTTCAAGCTATTAAATGTATGTCTGGTAAGATAGTCGTTTCCCCCGTTTCTGTGGGGGAAACGACAAAATTAAAAATGGCCGGGCCTTCGTGCGAGCCGGCTCTCTGTACGGCCGCGCACAGACACCCGGCATACCTGTCAGCTTCAGAGATCGCCCACACACACACACACACACACGCCATGTCAGTGTTTGCCTGTCTGACCCGAGAAACAGCTCATCGACTGCCGGCCCCCGTGGACAAGCTACTACACCTCAAACCTCACGAGGACTCGCCGCCCCCACTGCCACTCAGCCTCGTGCAAATCCATCACACTTATGCGCAGCAGGAAGGAGTTTAAAGCTGCACTTGCGAGTTCAGAGCCGAGGAACCAATTTTCTGCCAATTCACAAACAAAAGCGGAGAAGTTAAAAATCTGCTTTGGTTATGCTTGTTGACGAGGTCTGTCTCAAAACAAGATTTGCTGGACTCGAAGGTATCAGATGTGTTTCTGGCTGCTGTGTGCGTTTGCAGAGATCTGCAGCGTGTCGTGAGTGGGATAAACCGTTTTGTTTTTTTCTTTCCTTCCTTTAATTTTTTTTTCCGTGACAATTTTCACTTGTATGCACAGCAGCTGTGAGCTGTGCTTCCCTGCTAGCATCGCATCCCCCTCTCTCAATTACATCTGGGACCGAGATGACCTGTGGGCTGTGTACATAAATCTCTATCGGTGCCACGCAGGTTTGTGTGGGCTCACAGAGGGAGTGCGTAACACAGGTTAGACGTAAGAAACAAAGAAACTACAGATAAAGGGAAAAAAGTCAACCGTGATCCAGCATTCCTGTGAGGAAAATGCAGCCTCGGCTCTCCCTGCAAGCCTCCTTTTCATTGGTCCATTTACTTAATTATATCCTCTTGTAATATTGTTTGAACTGAAAACAAACAGATGATTTGATTTACAAGCTTCACAGCTTCATCTTACCCGGTTGTTTTGAGAGCCTCTCAAATTTGTGCTGCTGGTTGAGTGTGAATGATTTTGTTGTTGTTGTTGTTTTGTTTCATCCAGAGGAAAAAAAACAACTATTCACACCATTTGGATGTTTCATGCTTTTAGCAGAGGTGTGCGACGCCGCATATTTTATCGTTCCGAAACCAAGTAAATACAGTGTCAGTATCAGTGATATATTGATACCAATACCGATACCAATACCAATACGATACTTTTCATTATTTAGGTTCAATATATCATCAAACTTCTGACCTGGAGGTGTTTTTGTGTTTTTTCTTTGAATTATTTTGTTAAAACATAGGACAAAATTTGAACAAAGTCTATATGTGTCACCCAAATACTTTAACAGCATATTAATATGATAAACAGATACAATAGGAAAACAAATTTGTGTGCATTTTTTCTAAAACAAAAAAGCAAAAAAAAGTATCATTTGAGAGCAAATCAAAACAAAATCTTTATTATAAGTGATTTTAGAAACAGTATAACAAAAAATAAATTTCAAGAGGGAATTTGAAACTAAAGTATCGATCTTACCACTCTGGCATCGATCCGATACTGATACCAGCTCGCTATCAATGTTGTCGATATTTTGTATCGATCTGCCCACGTCTACCTTTAGTTCTTTTATAAATTTTATAAATCAAATTCTGTTCGATAAAATTAGACATTTCTGGCGAGAATTTAAAAGCACATTCTTTAATGTACCTGTGTAGAACTGGCCAAAGTGAGCAACCAGGCAGGAAGAAGAGGCTCAAAGACACCAACAACCTCTCTGCAGGAGCTAAAAGCTGCAGTGGCTCAGATCAGAGGCGCTGCTCATACAACAGCTGTTCACTTTGTTCCTCACAAACAGCGGCGTACGAGAGAGTGGCAAGAAATACAAAAACTCATACGAGAGCTTGACTGAAATCCATATGTGGGGAACTGTAAGAAGAAAGTTCTTCAGTCTGTTGAGACAAAAACATTGCTATTTTCAGACTAGATGCTATGCTAAGGGAACACCAAGCGCTGCACATCAGCTGAGACACGGTGGTGGCAGCATCATTCTCTAGGGAGTCCTCTCAGCAGAGGAAGACTAGAGCAAAAACTTAATGCCAAGTCCTGGAGGATGATAAATAATGATCGGTAAGTCGAGCAAGCATGACTTGGGTGGGGATTTATCAGAAAAAGCGACATAGAAATGGTTCCAAGACAACAAGGTAAAAGTTCTGGAGGGGCCAAATCAAAGCCCAGATCTCAGTCCTGTTGGGAATACGTGACGAGACTCTGCAGAATTAAAACTCGTTCCCTGAGGACTGTGCAGACATTCACCTTTCTAGCAGAGATGTGATGCTGAACTCACAACCAAGTCTATAAAGAATTTGATTTAGATCAAAGCATGTGTTGAAATATCCCAAAACTCAGCCTCAAATGCAAATGAGAATGTGTGACAAGTGTCACGGTTTTAGCAGTTTTGTTTTGGCTCAAACCCAGAATCACTTAGGAAACAACAGGTTGGTTTAATTTACAGAAAAGAACCAAATCTGAGCAACAATTCAAGAGGCGCTGTAGGGATGAAGGGACAGGTGTTAAAATGTTCTGTACTGGTTGCGTTAAGGTGAGAATTATAATCCATTTCTCACTATGCAGGTCCAGGAGGATTGACTGGAGGGGAACTAAAGTTCTGAGACATTTCCAGTTCTTTAATGGAGGTGACAAGTACATATTTTTTGGACTTGGAGACTTGAAGAGGAGATGGTCAGGTGAGTCAGGAAGAAGCTCGAATCAAAAAGATCCAAATCTGAGCTGGTTTTAGAAACATGAACGATTTGTATTCTTGGAGTTTTTATCTCTGAAACACATGAAATCACTGAGAAGAGCATAAGAATAAAACACAGGACAATATTACCTCTCAGTATTGTGTCTAGTATACATCTTCAGGGTCATAAAAACAAACACCCACAGAAGCAGCGAGGCCCACTCACCCGGATGAGAAACGCAGTCTGGAGGAAAAGGTCGTGGAACTGGCAACGCAAGAATTAGTAGCAACAAAAGACACAATAACATCCTATAAAGAAGGGATTTTTCTCAGCCTAATTTTCTCTAATCCATTTTTTTTTTTTTTTTTGCACAAAAGTGTTGCATAAGAGCCAAAATCCAATAACCAAGAATGTGTCTTTTGTCCGTTTTGCTTTTGTGTCACAAAGCGCTCCGTCCGTGAAAGGAAGACGCCAACAGAGCAGAAACAAATTCCAAACGATAAAAGTTTCAATTTCTTGAAAGTGAAAGGTTGGACGAAACTCAGAGGGGGAGATTAAGTGAGATTTAAAATGCTTAATACCTGGCAGCCCGTCGTCGGGCAGCTTTCCATGAAGCCGTGACACAAGAGGTGACCTTGACATGAGGAGCCGGGGCTTCAGATGACACGCTGTCATGTCAGTGCGAGTCTTTTTCTCTTCCGAATGCAGCGCAGCGACGGGGGACTTTCTAAACACAAACCCTGTCACTGGGATATTGTTTGGCGGGGTGATAAACGCAAACCGCGACGTTTGTCGCTGATTCGGTGGATTAATTACCGTTTTGAAATCCTTTAATGTAACCTTTAACTCTGAAACCAACACCAAGTGGGTCCTATTACGCAGATTATTAGAGTTCAATGTTTTGAACCTCGTTTCTTTTACCTGAGGAGGTTTGCTAAATGAACACTGGAGCCCATAATACCTGCTATTCTTCAGAAGAGCCGCTGATGTCAGCGGACTGCGCCGGAGCGCCACACACTATAAATGTGGGCTCTATATCATTGGCTTTGGAGCGGGAAACCCCTTGTTCAATTTCCCTTCGACAGTAATGTCCCTCTGAATTTTGGGATTTTTTCCAAAATGGAGAATATAGGAAACCGTTTTTGAAAGCTGAAATAATTTCAGAACAGTGAAAGCAAAGTGTGTATCCTCCGTCCCAGTGATTTCGGGGCCACAGAAATCGATAGCTCTCCGGTTGCATTTCTGCCAGGTTGATGGAGGTGGTTGAGCTCAGGTGCAGAGATGGACCAAGTCGGAGATCAATCAAATCTGAAACATTTCATCTGAAAGGCGGGAAATGTAGGGCGGCCAAGTGAACGGGAGCGGATTTCAGAGGGCTGAGGGTTCTGCTCGGCTCCTGACGTCGGACCTTTCTGTCACCTCTTCAGAGTAGAAGAAAAGCTTTTAATAATAATCCGCAGTCACTAGACACATTTTGCATAGAGACGTGTTTCGGAAAGTATTTTTGTTTTTTGTCCTTTTCTTTTATCTTTAAGAATAAAGCCAGATTGCTTTTCCCCTTTTTTTATTTTTGGTTTATTTTTTTTCGTTAACAAAGAATAATACCGTACGACGTGTTGCTTTCCGTCATCGCTCGGCGTGACCTTTTGGTTGTTTGGGGAAAAACATCAATGCTTACTTGTGAAAAGTCGCAGAACCAGCCTGGATATGTTTATAATTACATCTGGGGAGGATAAAAACACACACAGGACAGCTGAAGGTAATAAAGCAAAGTAAACTGAAAAAACTAAATTCTCATTGGACTTGTTTCTGGGTTTACATGGAGCATTCCCCCCTGGAACAGATTTTTTTATTATTGCAATACAATAAGCAATGAAATTCAATCCACGTGCCTCTATTCATTTGAAAGAAATCCCATTTTAAAAGCTAATTACTCTTGACCACGTCACCTGCGGCTCAATCAATGAGTCGATTCTTAGCACAAACCTCGTTGTGCCAACATGGCTGAACTCCTGCTATCTTTGATCCTGCATGATTGTGAAGACTGTTCTCTGTCGGAGACCTGTGAGTCGCTTTCAGAACCGCTTCAAATGGGCTCAGAGTGCCCGTCCATCCTCCTAAATCCTCTGATATCAATCTAATCTGATATAATCTGAACAAATCTTTAGGAAGCGAATGTAATTCACAAGAGCCCGGCCCCCACAACTCACAGGGCTCATTTCGTTCTAACCGGCCAGCAACCCCCAACAGAAGATACTGATTGTTTCCCATAAGTATGATCGCTCTATTTTAAATAAATAGGATGTTTCTGCTTTTTTCACCGCTAGACATCTTTAAGAGACACTTGGTTCAGTGATCAGTCAGTCGGGTAGTTCTTTTGTTTTGCTTTGTAAGAGTATTATCAAATTTTTTTTATTATAGAACAAAATAAAAGTCGTTTTCCAATATCGATTCCTTAAATACAACTTAAAATACTTCATTTAATGGTGGGATATTTCTTTTGTTCATTTGCTTACATCAAACAGGGAGGGGATCTTGATTTATCAATAAAGTTTATTTGATGTGTCTTTACCCTTCAAATCATTTTGTGTCCAAAGAGCCACACTTCACCGTACGCTACAACCTGGAATACAAAGCAGGTTTGTATTCTTATTTTGACAAGATGTCAAATAAAATTAACGTTGCCACGTGGCAAGCACCGTTAGGCTTTAATTTATATTTAATTAAAGTGGGTTATTATTTTCAAGGTGCAGGTTTGCTTGTAGCCTGAACGAATGGAGCTGAAGTGGGTGACTCTGGGCAGCCAGTCTGTGCCTCACGTCAGGCTCCATCACTTAGCGCCGCGGTTCAGAGAAATTGAGCAGGTAGGAAGCTGACAAGTACAGATTGCTGTTTGCGAGAGTAGCCATAATTGCACCGATAGGAACTATTACCTGTCCTTCCCAGGTGAGATTATCAAGTCAATGATCTTGAACTAATGACCAGAACATGGAGCCCAGACCCCGGCAGGCTGCTCGGCGCTTTAGCTGCACAGGAAGTGTCTGTCTGCCACAGAGAGCATAGTGAGCCCGTCCTCCACCGTTCTGACTGGAAATAAATGAGCGGTGTTTAAAATAGCAGAAGGTAAAAGGTCTGAAACAATAAAATGATTCAAAGTTCCACTTTGATTCGCCCGAGAAAGATTTGCTTTGTAAACAGTAGCTGTAAGAAGTGCTAAATGTCAACTGATTTCTATTCTTTCTGATTATTTCTTGATATTTAACACCATTAAACCCAGAAAAAAAACACATTGTTTCTCCTACTTGTTGTAAATGAATAATCACATCACTTTGCAGTTCCATCCAGCTCACACTGTAGACAATCACATTATGATAAGGACTTTAGTACTTTGTGCTAGAGCAAAAAAAAAAAAAAAAAAAGTAAACATGTGGATGTGCTGGCCTCTGGGTTAATTTGCCGCTTTGCCGATCTCTACTTCCATTTCATACACATGTACTAATACTCATAAAACTACTCAACCCGGACGCACAGTTTAAATGACCTGCATACTGTTTCTTGACAGTTTTATATTACACCAGGTTCCAGTTTTAATCCACTTTTATTTGGTCACTTCTTGTGAAATCTGAGTAATTGTGACTTTTGATTAAAACAAAACAATCCTAGATGACCTCCGGCTGGTAGGTGTTATTTATTTACTACTATGGTTGTCAAAGGATGAAGCGATCCTATCTGTTCTAAATATAAAGTACACAACAGGCAAAAACAAGGTATTTGAAGAAACTGATGATGAAGATCAAACCCATATTCTAAAGTGCATTTTTTACCCATAACATGTTACAGGTTATAAAATAAATAATGTGCTGGAAATCTGTTTCTATAACATTGTATCTGCCAAAGTTGTAGGGAAAAAAAAAAATTACATTTAACCTCAATACTCTAAGACATAAAATAACAAATTCCCACCTATCAGCATTTCTATCTTTTAAAGTCCCGCTCTTTTAGGAACTTTGTATTTTACATTTTTTAAATTCATAAATCCATAATTCCTCTAAAATGGTTTTGGAAACATCAGATGGATGACTTTGTTTTTATAGACCAGCCTGGTGGTGATCATGCAAATGTTTAATCTGGTCCACAGCTCAATTCAACTGCAGCTGCCACCTGTCTGCTGCCATTACGCTCCAATAAAACAAACTCCAATAGAATTGAGACATTTTGATCTTCAGAAGTGGGGCAGATTCATCTGAGCACACAGCTGTCAGTTCCTGGCTCAGTTTAGCGTTAGCCTGGTTAACATTTGTCCATCCGATAGTCTCCAGTTTATGACCCCCAACAGCAGAGAACAAAGATCCGACTTTGTCCTCTACTTAGCCTGTATCAACTTCTCCTCTGACTTGCTAGCGCTTATTTCCTTGGTTCCCCACAGGGGCATACAAATTAGTTGTTAAGCTCCAGACTTCAAGTAAAGATCAATCAACGGTTTATGTTCTGACTTTGCCTTTCTGAAGCTGAGGGTAATTATTTGTAAGACCGCTTCTCCTGCCCGTTTAATCCTGTTCATGGTAATGGGAAGCTGAAGCCTCTACTGGTGTTCAGCGCGGCTGGGACTGGAACAGGCCGCCAAGCCATCACAGGTTCAACAGGCACAGGAATTACAGAAGCATGCACATGTGCAATCGCAGCGAGGCGCTCATTAGAGTGTCCACTGAGCTAAACATGCATGCATTGCTTAGCAACCCATGCATGCACAGCTAGCTAGCGCCTAGCTGTGAGCAGCTGACCCGAGCCTCACTGTGCAGCTCCCGGTCTGCACACTCATCACATTATTTAGCTTATAACAAGATATCTTCCACATGTTTTAAGAGAAATAATATGCCAGTTGAACTAGTACTTTTTATCAATTGTAAGGAAGTATTTACTTAAACCATCTCCCATAGTGAGTTTTGTCTCATGTCAAGTTTACTAAGATATTTGCACTAGACACAAAAATACATAGTTATGTTTTGTGTTTTTGCAGTTTAACTAATTACATTTACAGTTGCTCCACTGAATGAGGAACAAACATGATTAAACCTAAATGCACCACACACTGAAACGCACCTACAGTTTGGGTTAAAGTGAAACTTGTTCACCACATTTAATGTTTTAATGTTGATTTATATCTGTTGCAGTGGCTGAACCATTTCTAGGTCAAGTTCATATGAAGTAAGGAATATATATATTGCAGATGAAAAGTTATTTGATCCAACATCTATAAGTGATCTGCTGCATTTGCTGCTTTATGTAGCATAAGTAGCATTGTTACCACATACTTTCTTTTACTCTTAAGTCATTTCTTGGATAGCTGCTTTTTCTCCTCGAGTAAAAACACGTTGACGGTTCTTACTTGAGTTCGGTTTCTGACCCCTCTACCCACCTCTGCTCAGAACCAAATAACAACCCGGGTTAAACGAGCGCAGCGCTCCAAACGGGTCAGAAAAACCCAAATTAAAATTCGTTCCTCTGAAAGTCCAAGGTAAAACTAAAATCAAGACCAGATGAGAGGCAATCAGCGAGGCCCTCAGGGTCTTTCTGCTTCTCATCAAGTCTCAGACATCCAACTGCAGCAGGCCTACCTTTGAGGGCAGAGTGCTAGACTCTACCCTCTCCCGGAAAGTCACTCTTTTTTTTCTTTTCTTTTTTGCCCTCCTGCTGGTGCCTCTGCTCCAGATTCTGCTCAGATGCTTGCTTCTGCTGCTCCTCTGAGGTCGGCCCACTGAATTAGCATTTTTACTGCTGCTGGAGGTTCTGCGTAGCTGCTATAAAGCTGCTGTCATGCTGCTTCCTATAGTCCCACATATAGTGGCGTATTGAGAAACAGGCATTGCATAAATGAAAATGTGTGGAAATGAAGCGCATTTTGTTGAACATCAAATCTTGTCAAGTGTATAAAGTATTAGTGCCTGTTTTGTTTATGTCAAACTCTTAGTGTTTTACTGCTTTAGGCAGGCAGGCGGTTATGCTTTCGCTGTTTTAAGTCCCACTATATTTTAGGATCAACTGAGAATTCAGGAATCAATGTTTTATCCATAAGCCGTCCCAACTTATTATACCTGAAATAATCAGAAATTAGGTCAGACTGTAACTTGAAATTTCTCAGAGGATTCAACGTGCCAACCCTAATAATTTTTCACCTGTGTAGACAGAGCGTCTGCATAGCGTAGCCTGACATTAAATCATCTTGTTATCGGTTCACTGTTGCAGCACATGTCCCAATTGTAAAGCAGCGATACATGTTTGTGTTGTGCCTTCTCAGAGTTGTGATGCTCAGGAAACAGAATGCAAAGCAGAATGTTGTATTAAAGTTTGGATACATACCGGGTCAGGTTAGTTAGTTAAATGAGTCCAGGCATCAGCGTTGCTGTTTTTCTGCTGCTTGAGGAGCCACTGTTTTTTACTCTTACTGCAGTTCTGCTCTTAAACAGTAGAGGTCGCTATACATAAAATCTGCATTCAACAACTTATATACAACTTACCGTATATACAACTCCAAATGCACAATTTGACAATGGAAATGTTGCCTTTAAAAGTTTTTCTTTTTTAGGTGTTTGTAACAGCTTGCAATTTATTTTTTGCATTTAGCCATATTTTTCTGTGGATATACTGGACTGGCTTTTACAACCGGTCCCACAAACCCTGAAAATGGTTTATCCTGCCATCTGCTTTCTCTCCAGAGATGCTCTTCTCCACTTCCTGCCATCCACTCACTGGACTTCTGTGTAAATCTGCTGCTGTCACCTTTTCGGAACAACCCGACCCCCTGCGCCTTATGTGCATTTCTTCTGAGTTAAATCACACAAAGTGAACAAAAACAAAGGAAACAGAAATATTTCAAATTAAAAGCATGCAAACGAGAAGAGTAAAAATGTCCTAAAACTTTAAACTCTTCCCCCTGTGAATGCCACAGATTTTACTGCCCTCTCCAAATAACTTTCACACACTTTAAAAGAATCCCCCTAACTACCAGCCTACCTGCGAATGCTCCCATTTTACGATCTATCTAAAAAGCCATCAAACCAGCTGGCTGGTTTTATGATGGAACCCTATCAAAGGATGATAAGAAGGATACAAAAAAAAAAGCAGCTTTGTATCTGGAAAATCTTAAACGGCATCACATCTGCTCACCTCAAAAATAAGAATAAACTATAATCTCACACCTGCTGTTGCTTTCGCTCAAGCGCGCTGGCAGATAAATCTCACGGACCAGCACCCAAATCCGGGCGCGCAGACACTCACTTACGCGCGCAGGCGAACTGTCAGCGTAAATCCCAGCATCTGAGCCCAAACAACTGGAACTAATGCTCTAGGAGAGGGGGTTTTCCCCCTACATTTTATTGAATTATTCACCTTTTTCAGAAGAACTCTATTCAGAGAATACTTTAAAAAAATAATAATAAAAGCAATGGAGGGAAGTAACCCACCGACCGGTTCTGCAGCGCTGCTAGCTAGCTGTCCTGTTTGTGAGGGCGGAAATTAATATTATGTTTCCAAGGCAATCCTTTTAGCGCTGTCTAATCCCACTCAGATTGGCAGAGTCGTCTCAGAGGCAGTCTGAGGATTACCCAGTTTATAGGCACCAGACTCTACGGTTGCCATGGCTTGACGGAGAATTTCACACAGAGGGAAGGAAAAACATGTCAGTCTGAACATGAAAGAAGACCAGCTGCGGTCAGTGGCATTGTCAAACTGTATTGTGTCTCTTGTTCCAACCACACACACACACACACACACACACACACACACACACACACACACACACACACACACACACACACACACACACACTGAGAGCTGAAAATGATGAAAGGGTGAAGAAAAACAGCCACTCAATGAACTCGGTGCGGCACTAGCAACACGTACCGTCCTATTGTCGTCAACACTCTGGGGGCCTGCAGTCTCGCGTGGCTCCTGCAGACAGTCTGCGTTTGATACTTGCCCCCAATGTTGACATCTGCTCCACTTCCCTGTGCCGGTATCGTCATGATTTCAAAATTCACTTTTCCCTCTAACCGCCTCTTGCCAACACGTCTTTCCTATCTGTGCTGTCCATTCCGCTGCCCACAGGGGAAGCATTACGTCTCCCAGACAACCGGCGCACATCATGCTTAGTTTGACACAAAAACGGCAAAAAAAGAAAAGAAAAAGAAGACAAATCTTGGTCTTTTCGCATTGCTGAACACACGCAGCTTTAAGTGAAGTCGTTATGCACAATGCAACAGAATGAATTATTTCGCCCTCGCCCACTTATGCAGCATTTGTCAGAAAGTGGAAAGCATTAAAGCTAATTGAGCGTATTTGCCATTTGGATTGTATTAATTGAAAAGCCATCACTTCCAGCCATGCACCAAATGACCACATTAACTGTCAACATTATATCCGACATCCCCGCAGATGAAGTAGTGCTTGGGGAGCTCTCGCGAGGCACTTTCAGAGACGCCGAGCCCCTTCCGGGGGTGGCCAGGTCTGAAGTCAAAGGAGCAACGTGGCGTTTTTCTGGATTTGCGTCGGCTGGCATGGGAACAGAGCAAACTTTCATGCCGTCGCGTCAGCTCGCGCGGCAACAGAACAGAAAATAGAAAACGAGCTCCTCGGTCTATTTAGAGACGGGAGCTTACAAGCTGTTTACCTCTATTTTCACCTCATTCCTGTTTGTGGTGGATCTGTCATGTCATATCTTCCGCCTGCAAGACATCCTTAGCCTCGTCACTTCTCAGGTCTCGCCCTGTTTGAGCATCCGAGCTCGTGTTTCAGAGTAGGTAGCCTGGGGAATAAAACGCAGATCCCTGTCTCCTTCAGTTCTCCGTGCGCTCAGTCATCCACGAGATGACATCAGTGGTTAATTTTGTTCATACAGGTATGTGCCAGATCCCTCCAGAAGCTCTCTGGCTTTTGCTGCTGCTCATACAATATTTGTCATTGTGCTACATGACATGATCTGGAGAGAGAAAACTATTAAAAAAAAAAGGGCCAGTGTTGTGCGTTTTCCAGGTACAAAGTGCTATTTTATGGCACAATTATATACCTATGTCAACTTAAGTTGCTATAAAAGTGATGTATATATCAACCTAAAAGAAATTTGACGGCTTGAAATTGGGCCTCTGTCTCTTTAACATCTCCTGCTCTTTTTGAAACTCCGCCTTCAGGAGGTCGTCACAACATGGCTCCTCTATTAACCTTTTACCAGCGTTTCACTGAGAAATGGCTGCGCAGCTCCACCAGGTGTTTGCTAATTGCTCCTGGCTAGTCTATAGGGGCTGAGCGGGGGAGAGGAGACCTATGGGGCGGAAAACTGCAGCGCCGAGGAGGAGCGTTGTCTGGTCTGTATTGTTATTATGCTTATTGTTCTAGCAGTCGAATCAAATCAATTTATTATCTGTATAATGACAAACTACATTAAGGTAAAAAAGATGTTAAATATTTAATTTTAGTAACTATTTATCAAATACAGAGAAAGCTGTAAAAATGTAATAGTTTAACATGCAGTTTTATTTATAGATTCTGCCGCCACCGGCCCTTTGAGGACAGTCATGGTCTTGAACTGACCCAAAATGAAATTGAGTTCAACTCTCCTGCTCTTCTACTGACAAAAATCAGGAAGCAATTCCTGGAACCGAACCGACACGTTCACCATCACAATAGCCAATTAATGCCCCTGTCCAAGATAATAACTTTGGAATAGTAATGAGTAATAAATTAATTATCTGTCCGTGTCGCATTAAAGGAATAGTTCAGGTTTTTCCAGGCGTGCCTGTAAGCAACACACCTTATGTAGACCTCTACACGCTGCGCTGATTTAGATGTATTGTGTCTAGATCAGTTTTAGTTTTTAGAATTTAGTCCTTCCTTCTCTGGCTCTATGCACCGCAGTCAAATGCTAGTTCTTTAGCAGGCCAGTGCAGAACTGCATCACATACTGAGAAGGTAGATGGAGCATTTTACTCCTCCTCGTCGGAGCAGAGACGTCACAAACTGGCAGGACGAGGCCAGACGCTCGCGGTGCAGAGCAAGCAAAGCCTCAAAGTGGTCTGAGGTAAGAGATGGAAACAAAAGTCTTGAAAGTCCAAGAATAAGCCAACAAATTCTGAAAGCAAAATGAATAAATTTCACCTCTTTGTCAGTTATGTTAGTGCAGTAGCAATATCCATTTGCCAAAAACAACTTATTTTGTTTGTTTTATAGCTAAAACGCGGTGGGGGTAAAAAATAAAGCGATGGTCTCATATTTTAACTGCGATGGATGGAGACAGCATCCATTTTTTATCCAACGCAGGTGAGGAACACAGATTTAATTAGCAATTTAAAAAGCATTAATTTTAGAGTAGAAACCATACAAATATGACAGAAAGCCCTGGCCTTACCTATCATTTGCATATCATTATTTGCTTTCCTTGTGTTTTTGTTTTTACCCTTTAATTAATTCCCTTTTTTGCTCGTAATTAAATGTGCTGATTAGCATCTCACTTGTTAAAGGAAAGGGGAGGAAATGCATGTTTACGATCGAGAACCGGCAAGTTTAAGTGTCATCTGGATGTCTGTGGACAATTTACAGATTGTTCAGGTGATTTCAACCCTAACTGGGTCACATTTGGTTCATTTACATAACATTCACAATCAACTATGAATGAATAAGGATGACATCAATATTAAATCCCCCCAGAAAAGCCAAAGGAGCAAAAACTAAATTAAACAAATTTCATTTTGTGGATATTTTATGATTTTTCATTATGTGAAAAAAATAGTATTTTTATTTATTTAAGAGCTAAAAATTGAGAGGATGGCATACCTGAATAAATTATTATTTTTTTAACATTACCGTCAGAGGAAGACAACACACTTTCTATCTAAAACAGTTTTTAATATTTGAGCTGCACATGGTGTGAACTGAGGACAAATGGATGTAATCTAAGACGAAGTTGAGTTTGTTTTCACTAAAACAAAATGTCAGGTGTTCTTGATGAATTGCACCTTTAAAGCAGAATCACTTCCCTTCGAATGAGCGAATTATCCACTTACCCTTTGAGGCTGGAAGTTGAACTCGTTTCTTCCTCAGAGGTTTTCACGTCGCTGCCTGCTGTGGATCTTGATGCAGCGCCTCCACAGGTGAGGGGTGAGCAGGTTTCCCAAAGGGTTCGGTTCGTTTGACGCGAGCTGCACAAGTTGAAAATATAACAAATGTTGCAACATTGGTCCCTAATCGTACCGAGTCTACCGGACCATCAGGCATGAAAAAAAAACAGAGTTCAGAGTTCGATTGCACATTCGCCTGGACTTTCTAGGCAAACAAACCAGAGTTCAATTAAAGCAGACTAAACAGGCGTGGTGTGAATGAACCCTTAATGAATAAGCACACAGCAAAGAAAAGACTAAGTACTTATGTTTTAAAATATCTGTGTAAGAAAGCTGTTTCAATGCACATGTATTTTCCTCATATGGGCATTACGACAGCTGAGTGAAATACTGTATGTAAGAAAATCCAGTTAAATATATATTTAGTAATAGAACGGTGTCAGTCATTGTCGCAGCAGAACTCGTGGTTCCCTCTGTACTGTAAATGGCTCCCTGGTGTAAAAAGAGAAAATCTTTTTTTTTTTTTTTTACTAAATCCCACCTTAAGGGCATCCCTGAAGCAGCTGCATGTCTCGAGGGAAGCCTTCATCTGAATGTGCCTCAGAGACACGAGTTTGAGCTTCATTACATTCCCTCTGCTGAGTTCACTTCACTGGTGATGGTGAATTTAAACAGGCTGGAAGCCAGATGGTGATGATGTGGTAAAACCGGGCATCTTCACCCTGTTGCAGACGTAAGGAAGTCAGGATGAATCCCTAATTAAAATGCAGCAGGAGGTTTGTAAGAGACGTCTGTTCTCAGACAGTTTGGTGAAGCTGGAAGGACGTTTTCTGGTTTGTACTGTGAAAACATTTAAACTGTTTTCTAGATAAAGAGTCCCACATGTTTTAATTTAAGATGTTTAAGTAACACTCCAATCTCAACTCACTGAACTGATGAAAGTATTTATTAATTAGGCTTCTAACAGCTTTTCCTTTTGTATTTTTTTTCTTACTGCAAAGAAGTAAAATGAAAGAGAGGCGTTTTAGAATTAGTAAAAAAAAAACAAATGAATAATGTCAACAAAAGAACTACCAAACAGTTCAGAAAAGGGATTCCTTAAAGGGATCTGCATATCTCTCCCTGTGTTGATTTAAGGAATCAAGGAGCTTTCATGAATAAAAGGCATAAATTAGACAAAGCAGAACAACAAGGCTCCATATTTATCAGTGGCTAATGTAATAAAAATAGAAATACTTTCAGAAAGATTTTTTGGAGCACAGAGTTTCATTAACAAATTGCATTTTTAAATTGTACCAAGAGAAATGGGCATCAGAGTAACTCTGTAACTGTTTTGTAGTCTCCAGCCTCTCGGAGCGCCCCTCCCTTCCCTCTAGACTAGCGGCAGCAGCACTTAGCAAAACACCTGGTGAAACTGTGAGACTGCTGAGCTCAAAATACAAACTACTTCTAAGCCCAACGCTCTTAAGAACGGATGTAAACGGCTTAATGGAGGAGCATCGTTGTGATATCTTGCTGTCGGAAAGAGTAGGAGCTTCTTAAAGAGACAGAGACCAAATTTCAAGGTGTCAAATTCCAAAGTCAAATTTCTTTCAAATTATGTTTGACATATGCAGCATTTTTTTTTAGAAAAAACGATGGTCACACAGTTTGACTGTGTTTTAAAATGACACTGTGCGCCTGGAAAATAATACCGCCCCTTTAAATATAGTCATTAAATCATTCACTAAACACACGGCTGATTTCAATCCCAAAAACTGGTTAAAAGGAGCATGGTCTAATTTATTAAGGCTACCAAAGTGAAGGTGGTAAACAAGTCACAGATGAAAAAACATATAGTTGTCAGTTCTATATAAATATTTGTTTTATTTGGGTATAAGTTCCTATTCAAATGTTAATCAAGTGATTAAAGTTTTTAATGTTGGTTTCTGCATGGTTTAAAATGAGTAAGCTGTCGCTGAACGCTAAAAAAAGAAAGAAGGATTTTCTGTTAAATATTTTTAAAAATTCTAAAACATATTTCCGAATGTTTTATTGATACCTCATCAGGTATCATCAACAATATTTGTTTATTCCAAGAGCAGCAGGCATTTGTTTAAAGCAAGAAAAAAAAAATGCAGTTTACCCGGCGGAAAATGACAGCTTGTTTGCATATTTCATTATCCATAAACTCAACGTTCTGTAAACTGAATAATGAATTTTAAAATAAATTGCCATGAAAAGAATGAGTCAACTATAAATGACAACGATTAGAAATAAACATCAAGGCATGTATAGAGTCCCAAACCAGACTAATTAAGCACACTCTTCATGCACATCAGACATACATCATCATCATTATCACATACAGACTCAACACATGGACTCATTTGACACAAGATGAAGAAGAAACACACACACACACACACCAATTACCCATAAACCTTTGATGAGAAGAAACCTAAAGCTTCTGGCATACGGCCTCCCTTCATGGCATTAATTTTAGTGACTCAAAAAATGTGTATTAAATGAAAGAAAGTCTGCATATTTCTGTGGATGTAAACTCTTTGAAGTTGTGCTTGGCTTTTTGGCTTGCTCACATTTTGCATAGTTCATGTTCACTGGGATGACGGGTGTAGACGTCCGTGTCTCGCTCAAGGGTTTCTGCAAGGATCTGTAGGTTCAATTAAAGACCATCTTAAAAACCAACTATCATTTTACTTCAGGACAATATAAAAACTATTTCCATTCAAATAATTATCAATTTAAAAACAGACTTACATGATGAAGAAGCTCAGTGAGAAAATGAGTTAAATCCTCCCATTTGTTGAATTTCAAACTAAACGCTTGAGGTTTTTGAAATGCTTAATGAGTATTGATCTTCTACTTATGCAAAACTGATACAATACAGATACAATATGTGGGATTTTAGCCATTTTGAGTAGGAATAAATCTGATTTTGCTATCATTTATTCCTCATAAGAAATTGATTCCCTCTGTTTCAAGCAAAAATTTAAAAGATGGTGCATTTTTAATGTTTTCGTTTGTACTAGTTTGTGCATATTACTTGAATTTGCAGTTATTAAAATTAAAATCCAAATATTACAAAAATGCAAAAGGTTTTCATTGGATGTCCTCATTTTTCCCCCCCTGACCTAATGTGCTCTTCTCAAAGTTGTGAATCCAGTGTTACGAAACACGTGTGTTCGCCTGGCTTATGTACGACAACTGCATAGGAAGACAATGAGCTCAAGGTAGATGAGCAGTAATGTGACAGGAGTATGACAGGATTTAGCTGCATAGACCCCCCCAAAAAAAATTATAAGCTGACTTTTTCTCCTGCAAAAGTCTAAAAATGTTCCCTTACATTCTGTATCCCTCACCATGAAAGTAAGTACTAAACTCCTTCAGTCTCAACATGAACGATATAATTTATTTGCTTTATTGTCAGACGAAGCCGAGGAAGAAAAAAGCAAAAGGATGCCATCATGGGCTAATAGACCTGCTCAAGCCTTCAGACACAGAGGTCCACAGACGATTTTCCAACAGCCAGATTGTAATCCTATTATATCAAGCACTCTGCTCAGACAAATGAAATCATCTGCTGCAACTGGAGAGAGGCCAAGCTTACATAAATGAATTAGGAAACAGATTCACTTCCACCCCCCCTCAGTGACTGCACCTGGATTCCCTAAACGTAAAAATTGTATAATTTAACTGATAAGAGCCTCTAAATAAATTGCACCAAAATTGCATTTGATTAGGTCTATTTCTTTCTTTTTTTTAAAATCTGTAATTTAGTGGTCTTTGCATACAAACTCAGTTACGCAAAACTAAATGAAGTAGCGAAACGCTGTTTTGAACAAATCGAGTGTAACTCTGTTAACTGGGACCAACAATTACTCCCCGTGGTTTAGCTTTCTGAATCTGAAACCTTTATATTTAACAGCATGTGGGCAACAGGCATAGATTTTACTATTTGATTACAGCTAATGTTTTGTGTCTATATAGACAATTGCGACTTGGCTGTAAAAGTTAAACTACTTTGAAAAACAAAAAACAATATTACAAACTTGATTTGCTGCAGGTTAGCTGAAGACGTAAACTTAATGCATATAGTTTTACAATAAATTTAATTTGCCTGCGCTGCAGTGAATCAAATTAAGTCACCAATTAAACAATTCATTCCTCCAATTTAATTATAGAATAACATTTTATATCTCTGCATTCATAGGATTTAACTGGTTAAACTGTGGAAACAAGCCAACTAGTTTATATTTTCACCTGAAAGACAAAAGCACAAGGACGTACTTTTGTCAGAGACGATGTGCTGCAGGCAGAGTAATAATAATAACAATTGTATAAAACAGCAAAATGCCCCTCAGTTGATGCAGTTTCTGCAGGATTCCAACTCATGACAACAAATGAAGTGATGCTTGGATCAGAAACATCCGGAAAGTTTGTCCTGAAGATCCATTCGACTTGTAGGCTTCCAGTAATTCTACTGGAGTTACTGCTTGTCTGTTCAGCCGGCCAAAATATGGGTCCCACAGTCTGCATCCATCAAACACGGGTTTATTTCTATGACACTGTCAGTCTGCATGTTGGAGTGCTGACATATACAAAGAGTATACACTCGTGTCACTAAAATGAACGTTTTGGTGAAGTAAAACCTCATTGTTCCAAAATAGTGACATTTTACAGCACAATCATGTAGCTCTGCTACCATCAGTAGTTATAAAAATGCTGTATGCATCAAATATGACTCAAAAAATATTTTACTTTGTAATTTAATGCCTTGAATTTGGGCCTCTGTCTCTTTAAAACTCCAGCTCTTTCTGAAACTGAAGGAAATCTTCACAACATCGCTCCTCTATTAACCCTTCACCTGCACTTTTACCACTGAGAAGTAGCTCCTATAATGAGTTCAGCAGAAGCGCAGTTACTGCAGGTGTTGCTAATTGCTGCTGCTAGTCTGAAGGAGCTGAGTGGGGGAGTCATGCAGGAGAGCTGCTCTGGGAGGCGGGAGCTTGGAAACTTTAGCTATGAGGAGAAGCTGCGTTGTCGATGGCAGTTCCACCAAGCATCCTGCACAGCTGAATGGTTGCCAAGGGAGAATCAAGGCAACACTCCAGGAATGCTTCTGATGAAGGAACAACATCATCACATGATATATAGCTTAGATAGAGCTCAATATAGAGCTACCCCGTTAAAGAAAACGGGCGCTGTTGTTCCATACTTTGAGAGCGCGCGATCGCAGACGGTTTATGCTAACAACACCAATGAACTCTTCTATCCGTCTGCCAGGCGCAGGGCCGCTGGTGACAGGGGAGAGGAGAAGTCCCCTTTAACAGGAGGAGACCTCCAGCACAACCAGACTTTTGAAGGTCAACCATCTGCCGCGTCTGTTTGCAGTGCGAGGACAGGAGAGAGGAGGCACAGATGGGCTGGGATGCAAGAAGAAAATGTAAGGATACAATCCAGCCAATGAACGCAGAGGAGCTAAGAAAGGAGCTCTTTGTATTGTGGAAGACTCTCAAACACTCTGTAATGCAATATCATTTAACCGAACAAAAATCAGTGTTAGTTTTTATAGATGTCTACCTCCCTAATAATATCTGGAAACTGGTTCCATGAGACCGTCTGAAGACAACAACAGGTTCTTCATCACTTTCCTTCTCTGCATTTTCTGAGGGTGAAGGTCCCCACTGGGATTATATCTACGTACGATGAGTTTCGTATATGATGATGATTTTCTACCAGCACCTTCATATTCAGTTCAATACAAATTCAAAAGTGTTTTATTGGTGTAATAGGAAAATCAGATGTTGCGGTGGATGTGATGAGAAAAGCTCTAAACTTTGTTTGAGACAACTGGACAGAATGTGATCTGTCTGGCTGAATCTCATCACTGCTTTGTGCATTTGAAGAAGACTAGATCTGTCATGTTTGAGGTGTGAAGAGAACCCAAGTGCAAAGACAGATTGAATACTTTGGTAAAATAATGAAAACCTACAGCAGAAACTTCACAGTCAATTGAAGCCTTTTTCCCTGATTAGCCTCACTGGTCGTTGGTTTGCTCAAGGCTACATAGCTGTTCAGTCCCAATTTCTTCTTTACATTGTGCTTGTGGAAATGCACACTACATAATTAAATTAGGTTCAAAGAAAAAAAAAACTTGCCCCCCAGGTTTGTAGTGGCTCACATTACAGGCTCCATCACGATCTTTCAAAAAAACGTCTCCCAACCACATTTTGTCAAGGAAGCTGTTCCCCGCTAACAGTTTTTAATGCAGTCATTTCAGTAGTTTTACCAATCTCTTTTGATGTTATCTTTGCATGGTGCTTCCCAATAACTTAACCTTTCTTTATCCCCTCTGAATAAACGGTAACGACAAACATTACAATAGTTCCCCTCACCTAACTCATTAATACCCGAGTTTTGCTTCGGACGGAGCTTGTAGAGTGAGCCATTACAACTTGGAGGCCAAGGTTTTGCTTTCTTTGAACCTAATTTAATTATTTAGTGTGCCCTTTGAGCACAATTACTAGTAAACACAGGAATAAAACAGCCCTCCTTTCACTGTCACTATCACTTGCTCTTCTGAGAGTTTTTCTCTTTGGTCAAGTGGATTAATCATTAATCCTGAGCGTTAACGCCACTGTAGCCAAAGCATTTAGTGTTTGTTTTCCCCCTTTTGTCCAGCAACACGCAACTGTACGAAATCTGGAGTAATGACCCCGGGGGTATTACATTTTAATGGTGTTATTACTGTGTACGAGTAAATTAGTTCATCAGCAGAAAGAGGAGATCATTTCCAGCAGCTCGGCCCGGTTTAATGACCGTCCCTGGGATGCTGGCGCAGCAGAATAAGAGTGTGTACCGGCGAACTGGTGACATTTAAAACCACAAACAGCTCCTAATAAGATGTGGATGTATTATTTACATAAAACCCCTTCCCTGAGCAATCTTTCTAAAAATTAAAAAAAACTGATGTATGAAAATATTCAAATAGAAAAACTGAATATCAATTAGTCCGTTCGTTTCCTATGTTATCGATTTTAAAAAAAAGAAAGTACTTCAAACGTTCTCTCATCTGGATTTCTTTTTGCTTTTGCAGCAGGTTTCTCATGGTTTCCAGCATCTCTGCTGCTTCATTGTAATGTGTAATGATGTAGTTTCACCGCAGGGCGAGGTGGTCGAGATCCTGTGATGTATAGCTTCAGCGACACCCATCCTGCAACATCATTTACTCTTTGACACTTTCACGGTTGTCGGGCCACTAGTAATGATATCTGATGGGTCAAGCTGAAATTGGACAGGTGAGATGGTATGTCATCTTGACATAAGGACAATGGAAACACTGTTTATGGGGCATTTCTTTTACCAGCATTTTGAACAGAAGAAGAAAAAAGAAAAGAAAAATAGTCTGATGAAAGAAACACGTTCCTGCCCGTTCGTATGGGTCATCATTTTGGAAACGAAACTGTTATTTAAAGGGGCAGTGTTATGTAAAATCGACTTTTTTGAGCTTTACGTCATGCAATAATGCTACACCAATAACAAACCTGGAGTGTTGCTCTCTTTCTTCTATGCGTGTTGTGAAATTTTTTAATCTCTTGTGGCAACCATTCCTCACTCAGCTCCTCCAGACTAGCAGCAGCAAACACCTGGTTGAGCTGCACATCTGCTGAGTTCATCATGCAAACTATTTTCTCACTACAGGATGTTTGTAAACGCCGTAATGTCAAGGCTTTGTTGAGACAACGCGCTGAAAGTCAAGCGTCAGAAAGAACAGGAGCTTCTTAAAGAGACAGGGGCCAATTTCAAGGCGCCAAATTGCCAAGTCGAATTTCGTTTAAGTCATGTTTGACACGTACTGCATTTCCATAGCAATCGAATGTGACATAGTTGTTTGATTTTGCTATAAAATGGCACTATGTGCCTGGAAAATGCATAACACTGTTCATTTAATAACATTCATAACGTGTCCTTTTAATTTAAAGCCTTCAATAATTGAGTTTTTGTTAAGGGAGCATGACTGACACCGAAAATTGGGTAAAAGCATCTGCAAATACAAAACCTCTAATTTTGGTGCATTTATACAGTGGAGGGGAAAACAATCATCATCGATGTCAAAAAGAGAATTATTTTACATATTGGCACTTCAAAAAACGTACGGAAACAGATTTTATTTTTATTTTTTTGAAGTTTGTTTGTGAACTTTTAATTAGTGATCCATTCTGGTGGTCTTTGAATGTGACCATGATGTCACACTGAGGCCTATTTCTGTTAGCCAGCCTTCAAAGATAAAGGACATGTCATTGAAGTTTGGCATATCTGATCTCCTTTAGTCAGGATTGGAATTAGTTGTTTTGTTTTTTTTTGTTTTTTTTTAAAAAAGCTTGAGTTGGCTATAGTTAAACTATATTTTTTAAAAACCCAAAGTGTAACAAACAAGGACAAGGACGTTAAATTTAATCCGCCAGACAGACTGAAGAGGATGAGCAGGGAAGGTAAAAAGCCCAAACGCTCACAGTGGGGCATCTGATTTTCTCTGTAGCGGCCATTTATTTTTCAGGTTTTTAAATTAAACAGAATATCTCTCCTGTTGTCCAGCCCCCTGCTCTGAGCCGGACTGATTAACCTTGTGTCAGCCCTTCTGGGTTTGGGTCCTGACCATTAGCAGGTGGCTTGTTTGTTCTTTGGCCATCACGGACGAATCACGCCCCACACGACCTGGCTATTCTACGCCGTAGGTGGACGACGTTTAAGATGGCAGCCACCATCTTTACAACTCCGTATCGCTGCTTGTTAAACTTTGACAGACTGTACCTTTAACAGTTGCTTTGAAAACAGTCCTACATGTTTCATCAACGCCCGGGACGACGGGCGTTGCATATCAAGCAGCTCTACTGCTTACTTGCCCCAGTATGAAGCGGCAAGACGGAAACTAATCAGACCAATCTTTGCTTTTTTTTTCTTTTTTTTTCCAAGCAGAATCCTGCAGCTTTGGCTCCTGCTGCCGCCTTGTTCCTGTCACTCTTTTAAGGTGATAAATGACTTTGTGATGTATGAAATGAATTACCTTGAGTTCTGTGAGACAGGGAGAGAGAAGATCTGTGCGTGGGAGCCGGCAACAGATATCCTTGAGATTTTTCATGAGAGAAAATGTTCACAAAAACAGAGATGGATTCGTTGAAATGACGTTGTTCTGGGTCGGTTGCCTGCTGCGTCTTCGCACCACGTGTGTGTAGTTAAAACCGACACGTCTTGTTGAATCAATTTCAACACTAAAGCGCTTTGGTATCAGCTGCTGATTGGTCAAGAAGAAAAAAAAAAAGATTATCTTTTGGATGACATATTTTTGAAGTTGTTTGAACACCTGAGATATATTGTAAAATGGATAAATTAGTATGCATACAAAGCTTATACAGTGCCTTGAAAAAGTATTCAAACCCTTAAAGACTAAACATCAGTGGAACACACTGTGAAATACGGTGGTGGCAGCATCATGCTATCGTAATGCATTTATTTATTGGGGATAGAGTCAGAGTTGTTGGAGCCAAGAGGTGAAGAATAATGAAAGAAAATCTGTTAGACTCCAAGCAACGTCAGACTGAAGCTCAGGTTTTCCTTCTAACAGGAGATTAAAACACACAGCCAGAGTAGTGGACTGGTTTCAATCAGGCGTCTCAAAATCCAGTCCTTGTATGTCGATGTGACTTTTAAATGTGTCCCTGACCCACCTTGACCCGACTCAAATGGTAGAACTACTCCTATAGTTCTGCTATTGAAGTAGTTATCTGATGTAGGCGTTGAAGCAGGGACATGTATAAAGGCTGGAGACCCCAGGTTCAGATAAAAGCATACTTATGTACTCGAATGGCCCAGTCAAAGCCCAGTACTATTTTGGAATCTGTGGTAAAACTTGTAAATTGATGATCTCAGACAGAGCTTATTGAATCTGACTGAGCTCCAGCTGTTCTGCAAAGAAGAAAAGACAAAAATGTCACTATCTAGGTGAAGAGTTAAAGCTGTAATTGTGGCAAAAGACTGTTAAAGTCAGAATCATATATGAAAAAAAATATATTTATATATTTGTTCAACATTTTTAGAAAAAATATATTTTCTTCCACTTCAGAATTACTGTTAAAACCCAAAATTGTTCCTACCAGGAAGGATCTCCGGTAGCAGTCAGTGTTGCAACAAATCCCTACACACCTCTGACTGAAGAGTGTTGCTGGTTGCCATCACCCTGATTTTTAGCTTCCTCCACAGATTCTCTTTCAGATTCAGGTTGGGACTCACTTAGAAAAGTTAATATGACCTTCAGGAAGAAGAAAAATGTTGGTTAAATCTAAACATAACCCTAAATCTGCCAGGGTGTGAATTTATTATTTTATTCCGTGTTGATCTATCACACCTGAAAGAAAAACACACATTTGAAATTTGTGGGTTTAAATCTGTCAAGCTTTGATAGAGTTTAAGGGGTGTGAACACTTTTTGAAGGCATGTTAAAAACACGAAAGTCCGGATTTACAGATTTCTCTCAACAGAACCGGGCATTAAACCTCAAATTAATTCATGTGTTTCTGCTCACCATCAGGAATCCTCCTCTCCTCTCTCTGGTGATGAAGTGTTTTGGGAATGTGTGCTCTGTTTCTATTCATTTACCAAAAAAAAAATGTGTCAAAAAAGAAACCAATAACTGGCTATTAAAAGCCTAATTATATTTTTATGTTTCCAAAAGAAAAAGAAGATATTTCAGCGGTAAGCGGCGGCTCAGACACACACCCACACACACAGGCGCAAACAAAACAGGCTGAACAAACCAAACACATTTGGCTTGAGAGCAATAACGCACAAGCACACACAGACATGTTTCTCTCTCTGGAGAACACACACACACACACACACACACACTCCTCCCACATTTCAATTCTTCCCTTCGATTCTTGAACAAAATGAGAGAAGAACAGCCCCGAAATCTGGAAATCTGGGGTTGAAATGAGTGGCTACATAGAGATATGCGGGTCACTTATGGTATAATATGTTCTCTCACATAAGGTTAGCAAAACTCTGATCAGTTTTGTTGCTGTTCGGAAATCCATTAAACCGTCTCGATTCTTCTGTGTTTGTGTTTGCCTTCTTGGCTCGGCCAAGACGGGAGCAAGCTAGGAGATCAGAGATCCAACAGTTTGTTTGTCTGTTTGTTGAATACACAGCCGTCCCTAGGCAAACCTCGAGAAACCCGCCGGAGAAGAGGAGCACGGGTGAGAAAAAAGAAGGAAAAAAACAAAAAAACATCAATGTTTTAGTATTTGGATCACTTTCTGTAAGACTGCAGAATTGGTTCTGGGTTGGGATCTTTGGTGGAGGAGAAAACTGGATTAGAACGTAATGAATCCAGAAGTGGCTCTTTTTTCTTTTATTTTTCACTTTCTGCACATATGAGCTGAAATTAAAACACATCATCCTCCCTCTAGAGATTCGGGATTTTATTCTCTCCTCAGAGTCTTATTGACGTACAGTGGAAACATCCTGAAGGAATCGCAGAGGGCACGACCATACCTTACTGCCGATAAGAAAGGTGGAGGGAGAAAGTAGCAATAAAGCCAAAGTAAATCCCTCTGATACCACTTGGCAGACGGTTGCTTGATATACCTCAGCCTGGATATTAAAAATCTCGGCTGAGCCATCCAGCTGACAACTTAAGCCATTTAGTCCCTAAGTAAGCAGCAGGAGGCTGACTCAGGGTCAGCGTACACAGAGGTCTGTCATTTCTCGGGTGCAATAAGTTTATCTTTGGAAATCCATATTCCACAGACTTTTAAGAGTCAGAAACAGACAACATTCAGGAGAAACCCCCCCCTCCCATACAGTCTGATTCAACAGAAAGACTGAAGAGGACCTCTGTTAGAATCTGTTAAAGGGTTTGTCATATAAAATTGTGTTTTTGTTTTAGCTTTATTTTATGTTTTATAATGGTAAGCCCTCCCAGCAGTGAGTAAACAGCTGGTGGAACCGCAGCTCTGAGCTCTTCAGACAATCTGCTGTACTTCTCAGCATAATGGAGAAACATTGTCGTGGTGACGAGCTGGAGGCGGGGTGTCGGAAAGAGTAGGAGCTTCTTAAAGAGACAGACGCCCTATTCAGACTTATACATAGACTTACACTTACAGATTTATACTTACTTTATTGTCATTGCACCGAGACATGACAGGGAATTTGGCAACAAAATGTCGTTGCTTGGGAGATTTTGGGAGGTCGGCCGATACTTACAGTACGCGTGAAGCCGATCATATCCACCGATCTTATCTTCCTCTGCAAAGTTCAAGAGATCAGCCACTGTCCTCTTTTGCTCTGCAGTGAGGAAGGTTTGACTGATACGTCACCCCAACAGGTCATGTCTGCACAATTACAGTTTACAACAGTCAACCCACTGCTGCCAACTCAGCAATTTTCTTGCTTAGCAACATTTCAGATAAAAATGTTCAGGCTTTTTACAGATCGGTAGTCACAAGTCGGCCAGAAAACTGGCAATCAGTGCATGACTAATCAAAAAACACAGAGTTTTTCAGACACAATATGCAACAATATACAGAAAATGTATAATTTCATGAACAAAACATAGAAAAGTATCCCTAAAGTAATGAACCCCAAGTGCAAACAAGAAATTCTTGATTGATCAATCATATCATATAAGACTAATATAAGGTATATAAGGTAATAAGGATTAAATGCGGAATATGTGTGAATTGTGGGAAAGCCATCAAACCCCATACCGTTTATGTGCTTCAGAAAATGCAAATAAAAACTGAATGCACACACAGTAAAGGCAGCAAAAACAGATTCTTCTTTCAGCTTGACATTTTACTGGTAGAACATCAAAACTGTGTGTGTACACATATTTAAATGTCCAACAGAGAGATATACTGCAAAACTATAGACTGTTTCCTGAGAAATGTGGGGTTTTTGAGTGAATGTTGGAGCCATTTTGGAGGCCATCAGTGGGACTGCACAGCAGAGCACTCCCTTGTGACCTTCACATTTCAGAGCCATTGGCTGCATTCATCTTCATCACCATTAGATTTGAATAAGCGTCACCATGAAAAACTTGCTGTTGCTGTGTAAAGGCTCCAAACAGGGTCATCTGTTTTTGTCGTGAAGACACGATGACTGTATAGCGTTGCATGTATTAAAGGCAATTATAAACGGAACGCGCAAACACGTTTTCCTTTTTTTAGGCAGAGTAACAGATTGACAGATTTATGCAAAAGTCGATGTGAAAAATCGCTTTTGGGTTTGTGCTTTCCCCCGAACATCAAACATCCCCCGAAAACTCCAAAGTCATTCAGCTGGTAATGTTAGCTCACGATGACTCATGTCTTGACAGAGGCATTCATGGTAAATTTATTGAAGCTTTTCTGAAAAATATCAGCTAAGATGGGAATTATTGTCTGTCTGTCTGCTGACTTCACACCAACAAGAACGTGACAGAGAGAGATGAGAGGAATCCTGGTGCTGCCTCTTCACGAGGGGCAACAGGAACCTGCCCGCAATGTATGAAAATCAAATGGTGCCATCTTCTGGGTAAAGTCACGTCACTTTTTTTCATCTTTTTTCTTCCCCCTAACTAACTCAAATGTCAATTTATCATATTTTTTTTTTCTGCATGAGGTGGATTTATGTAAGACTTTGGAAAAGGAAGAGAGAGTTTCACAGTGAAACATATAATGAAAGTGAATAACAAATCGGTATGCAAAAGAGAATGGATGCAATATGAAACATAAAGAATGACTAAAAACAGAACACAGGATGCAGCTGATGGCCGAACATGCATCTGTTTAATTACACGGTTCTTGGCCCATAAAATACGCATTTACTCTCTTAAGAAAAACTAAGACAACATTAAAAATGCTCGTTTACCTTGTTGAAAGTTGGAGTCTGTTTTTAATTACCAACCAGTCCAGCGGTACTCGAGGACCAACATATTGTTGGAGCATGTGTGAAGCAACAGGCACAGAAGCCTGCTGCATGGCTATTGAGCCAATAGCCCGCTCCAGTGTTCCCAGGACTGCCGAAGCCATCTGTCAAATGAGAAAACATCAACACTGTGGTATAAACAGGGCTCTATTGAATCACTTAAATCTGCCCAAGCTAGACAGAGAGTCTGTCATACACAACTGCACAAGTATTAAGACTTTTTTCTTTTCTTCATAAGTTCAAATCTTTAAGCCTGATCAGATAAAGTTTGACATTGTCAGTGCAACCCTGTTTATTTTCTGAAAGTCATGTGTCTTTCTATATAAGTTATGTTCTATAATATGCATCCCATGAATATGGGCAGAGAATATTTTTTTTCCCTCAAAGTGGCAGATCCACCATAAAGATGAAGAACGCAATTAAAATTTTATATACCTTCAGATGTCTCCTTTGACCTAGATTCACTTTTTTTCAAAGAAACATATCACGTCACATCAATTTCCAGTTAGATCGCTCATGTGTCACTCTTGGTAATAGAAACAGTATTTGTTATGCTTGAAATTAACAGAAGATTCAGTATGTCGTCTGTTGAATGTACAGCTCTGAAGATGAAAATTCAAACCCCGCTGTTTGAGGTGTGTTTCAGGTGATCTGAACGGAAATCTTATGTTGACTCCGCACTGCCCTCCAGTGGTTACAATTTGTAATTATCTCAAATTGGTGCGTGTTTATTTTTAACCACTGGGGGGCAGTGTGTACTCCTAATGAAAACCGAGTTGCTCAGATAAAGTACATTTAGGAAAAGTATAACATCATGATGAGGGTACAGTTTTATGAGCTGAAAACAGAACAGAGCATTCATAAGTCTAATAGTTATTATTTCTTATTGATGTCTATCTGCTTAAGATATTCATGTACATAAAAGAGGCGAGTTGGCGTCCAGGTGGCGCCATACTGTGAGTGGCAAGTTTGAGGAAACAAAGGTAATAGACTACCCAAAGCGAAACATTTCTTTTTCTGTTTTATATCATTCAGGAGTACTCAAATTGTTTCTAATTGTTAAATGGTAGAGTAATAGCAGCTCATTTTAAAATGTTTTATTACTTTTGTGTGTTTAGTTCTGTTTTGAAGTTCACCAAATTAATCCTAACCCTAAAATAGGAAAGGTTTAGATTTATAGCTGACAATGTTCTATCTCTTTATAAAATGTGACTGGGCAGGTAAGTAGATAGGAAGAATATGACAATTGTAATTATTGTAAGATGATGATGATTATCACTAGTAGTAGTAGTATTACACTTAATATTTTTTTAGTAAAACAAATTAGCAGAACTAAACCTGGTCTAGGTATCATTTGTAAAGCTAAATCTTTCTGATACTTTTGGAGATTAAATAGGTCAGTTTAATGTCAAGCACATTGATTCAACATGGAGACTTTATATATATATTATGAAAACCATATTACCTGGCTAGTCTTAGGCCATGGACTTTCTAAAGTGCCACTTACAATATGGCGGACGCGCTCCTCTATCTCTGCCGTTTTGATGACGTCTCTTTGAGGCGACAGAAGGAGGGCGGTTTGAAAGCAAAACAGCCAACTAGTGTCAATATTCGGAAGATAGTACATATTTTTGTTACGAGGTTACAACATATCCGCATTTTGAGCTAAAACCTTTCTGTTAGAGGTTTCTAAGATGAATGCAGAGTTATTCTTGCTCTTTTTAGGCGACTTTCCTGCCGCTAACGGGACTCGGTGAGGTGGTTAGCTTACTCTCTCTGCTGCATGTTGGACCCCGAGCTGTCTGTAGCTTAGTGCTTAGTCCGTTTAAGGATGGCGAGTGTGCATGAAAGTTTGTATTTTAACCCCATGATGACTAACGGGGTGGTCCACGCTAATGTGTTCGGCATTAAAGACTGGGTGAGTCCATATAAAATCTCTGTGCTGGCGCTGCTGTACGAGATGACCTCTTCAAAGATCACCCTGCCTGAGAGGAGGCGGCTGAACAAGCTCATCCTGCCCCTCCAACAGGTTCAATTCTTTATGCTCAGTCCATCCAACCTTCCTTATATTTACCGTAGTGTCGTATGTGTTGCTCACTGTGTTTTTTAATGTGGTTTCCAGGGTCCAGACCTGACTCTTGGTCAGTTCCTGAAGACTGTGGAGGAGTGTTGTCCTCAGACCGCCTATGCAGTCAAGCTCAGGTCTGCAAAACTCTGTAGTTATCCGAATAAATCACCTACGTTCTGGCCACTATTTAACATGCTATAAAAACTATTATAGAAAAATTAAGAATGAAGACTAATAGTTCGTTGTGAGACTATTCTACAGCTGCATCTGTGTGCAATCAGTTATTTTGCACACAGTTGTAAAGATAAACAATGATGATGACCCTACTAGACACTTATGTTGTGCAAAGAATCATCCCATGTTTTACATTGAGGTGTTGAGCTGCCAATTGTGACCATTTTTATTTCATTTTATTATGCAGTAGCAGTTTAAAATGTAAACGGCATACATGTTTTTGGTCAGATTTTTTATCATTCAATTCAAACTGACATACATCCACAAAAGCTCTTGGTGAATATAATCTAGTATTTGTTGAATAAGATCATGATCAGATAATCTAGTTTACAACATGATGTGAATGCACCACAGAGTTAAATGGGGTATGTAAAGTGTTACTTAACGTTCAAACTCAAAAATCATATTTTTTCCAGAAAAGTTGGAAAGTGCAGTGTGATCCAACAAGTAAAAATATGCAATTTCTTAATCTGGTTTACGCAAACAATTGGAGTAAATATTAATATTTCTCAACAGAGAACTATTTCAAAACTTATTTTTATTTTTATTTTGCTTCTTTAAGCTTCTTTTGGCTGAGGATAGCAGTTACTGGGCTTTAGATTATGCTGCTTTGGTGCCTTTCACACCATGTTATTGAGTATTTTTCACTGAGTGTTTTCCATAACATCAAAGATACTAAATTTAACACCACTCGGTCTAACACACTGGGTGGTGTTTTCTATTGTTCTGTTAAAATATAATTTCTGCCTTAATGCTTCTTGTATTAAAATCCCTCAACTTTAAGAACATCCTCAAATTCTGTCCATTTTAATGTAAAAATAATTCAGTTGAACAGTGAAGATAATGATTTTCTATGTTATACGTTATAAATCCTGCTCCTGCATTTTAAAAAAATACCTAAAAACTTAATTTGTTTCCTAATTTTTTAAGTCAATGAGAAAAACCTGCAATATACTCCCTCGTCCAGCAGGGGGCGACACAAGCCGAGACTTCTGATTACAAATACAATCGATTAATCAAGATTAATTGTAATGAATCAATTGTAGAAATAATCGTTATCTAATTTAGTACTTGGTTAATCATTAGTTGGAGAATACAGACTCAAAAAATTAAATTTCCTGATAGAACAATACAGTGAGAGTTGATTAATCGTCAGAACAATCAATTACTAAAGTAATTGTTAGTTGCAGCCCTGCATACACATAGTAAAAGCCTAGTAGTTTATTATAAAAAAATTGAGCTTTATAGTTTGTGTCGATCCTCTGCGGTGTGGAAAAGGTGTTTGCAGGAAGTCGCTGAGCTTGTCTCTTCTAATCCTTAAAGGCTGCATGAGATGGCAGACGGAGAGCTGAAAGACATGGAGTACTTCTTCTCCACTCTGCCCACTCCTTTCACCGCTTTCGATTCTGAGGCTTACAAAACCAGCGTCGTAGGTACTCAAAACCTCATGTGGCAGGTGCTTTGTTTTTCTCTGGAAATCCTCTGTTTCCCAATAATCTCTCTGCTCTGCAGGTCTTTTCATGAGGCACATGCTGCTGGCGTACAACAAGCTGTCGTTCAGTCAGGTGTACAAGCTGTACAAGTCCCTGCAGCACTATTATCACAGCCACTACGCCAAGCCCACGGACGGGCAGGCGTGTGTGCCCACGCTGGCTGCAGATGACTCGGAGATGGACCTCACCAGCACCGAGGACACCGTGGGGGACAGAGCGGACAAAGAAGAGCTGGACATCCCACTGCATGAGTCCGAACTTCGGTTAGTGATGCTGTTCCTTTCAGCCAGACGCGCGTTTCATTTTTAAGGTCTGACTTTAACCACTAGTGATCACCTTCAAGCCAAAAATAAAGTCTTGAACTACGTTCAGTTCGGCATCACTTCTGATGGTTAATCAGATATAGAAATAAAATGGTTTCATTTTTCATTTTGCAATATTAGAAATACATTAAAAGATGGAAATAAATAATCACTACCTCTTTTAAAATAAGAAAATAAACATTTTATAGCCCAAATTGCAATAACAGCATTTCTTTAGTGAATTTGAACCAAGTGAAGCTAAAACTATAATACTTGGAAAATTTTGGGTAAGACGTATTTACAGACAGGGGTGTTTTTATCTTAAATGTAAAATACATACAGGTTTTCCCCCAGTGTATTTTAAGCCTGGCGGGCCACCAGGTTTTACTAGTGCCCCCACCAGGCTAAGCATTGCTTATTTATTTAAGTCTTTTTAAAACGTTTTTATTTCTAAGACATTACAGTTGGTGTTCAGGTGTTAATCTTCCAATCTTTCAATTACACATGATTATCACATTTCCTGTCAACTTTAAACATTTTTTAACTCAAAAACACAACGGGCCGCTGGTTGAATGACTGCCGAGCGCCAACCACTGGGCTTAGCAAGTTTTCTGGGGGAAAAACCTCTCTAAGATATATATATATATATATATATATATATAGATATATATATATATATATATATATATATATATATCTTATAGAGGTTTGGCTCAATTACTACATAATATGTTGTTTGTTTTTTTTCCCACAGATAGCTTTTTTTTTTCTTAGTCTGTATACTTCAGTGAATTGATTACTTAATTAGCTGACAGTTAATTCAATAATTGATTAATCAGTTCAGCCTTACTTTTAAGTTTTTAAAAGTTGACATCTGACTGTGTGTCTGTTTCAGATGTGACAACACGCCGAGCCGGGGCCCCCTCTCTCAAAAACAGGCCGAATACTTTCTTGCTAGACAGGTGAGTCTGGATGAAGTCTAAATGAAGTATTGTCTGTCATTTCGCTCGGAGGGATCCGTGGGACCCGGATGTGTTTTTGCGGCGTCGAAGCGGCTCCCTCTGACTCTGGGAACGTCCCTCCACAGGCTTACCTTCTGAAGAACGACGAGAACAAAGCCCTGAGGCCGGCGGCGCTGCAGGAGGAGCTCAACAACATGCTCAAGTTTAACCCGGACTTTGCAGAAGCGGTGAGGCCCAGCAGAACCTTTTAACTGCATCCCCAAAGATGCATGTTACCGTTTCCATGGTATCTCAAGGTTTTAAAAAAATATTAGCATGCGGATTAAAGCCATTTTAATTAGATACAGTGGAAAGTGTGAACTTAGAGTAAAGCAGCTACCCGTTCCCTGACCTTATGCTGCGCACTGCCAGTCAGCCGTCTGAACAAATACAGCTACTCTTTTCCCTCGCTTAGAAGAAACACAGCTTTAAAAACTTATGGCGGGTCGTTGTGTCATGCCGTTTTAATAGAGAAGCTTGGCAAGCAGTGCTGCCAGCTGTAAACCTGCTACATGAGGAAATAGTCCAACTAATTAACCAGCTTTGATGACCTTGCTCTTCTCCCAGTGCAGGCCATGCTGTTCTGCGCTGAGAGGACATTCCCTTAAAAACTGCAGCTAAATGTAGCCGCTGTTTATTATGCAGCCTGAAGGAATTGTCAGTGAAGAGAAACCTCTTCATCCTGTGTTTTAGTTAACATTAAATTTGATATCATTCCTTCCCACATCACCATCCAGAGTGACTCTTTCAAGATGTTTAGACGATAGGAGCTACAATGACATTTAATTACCCTTTGAGATAAAGTATTTTTGTGTTTGGTTGAATTGAATTTGTGATACATTGTTGTGAATTCGTGTAATAGATCGAGTGTCATAAATCTCTCATTCTCCTTGCAGTGTCTATAAATCAAAATAAAAACTCATAACAAATATGCCTAGTTATATTTATCAGTAAATAGATATCAGTCTGTCAATCAACCAAGTTTATTTGTGTTGCACATTTCAGCAATGGGGCAATTCAAAGTGCTTTACGTCTTAAAAACAAATGTTCAGTGATTATGGGTCCAAAGCAGCTCTAAACTGGAGAGGTTTTAGCCTAGAGTTAAAGAAACTCAGTGTTTCAGCTGTTTTGCAGTTTGCTCCAGATTTACGATGCTCAGAGTTGTTGCCACATTATTGTTTTAAATTGGATTGTGTTGGACAGAGTTGTACTTACATACTTTGAAAAGGTGTTATTTATCCTGCGAGTTGCTTAGCGGTTTTATGCTACCTGAGTGACGGTGTGTATCCTACAGCAGCTCTCTGCTCCTCCTCCCGTCAACAGCATTACCTGAACTACCTGAACAGCATGAGAGTCCAGGACATCTTCCTCTCTGCTCACAGCCTCCTGCACTACTTCGACCGCCTCATCCTGTCCAGCAACGAAGGAAAGAGCAACGGAGACGAGGGCTACGGCCGAAGCCTCCGCTACGCCGCGCTGAACCTGGCCAGCCTGCACTGCCGCTTCGGCCACTAGTGAGTGCAGAGCTGGAGGGCCGCAGTTTGAGTTTGTTCGGACAGAATGAAGAAATATTTTCCTGCTGTTGTTTTGGTTCTTTCAGTCAGCAGGCCGACCTGGCTCTGCAGGAGGCCATCCGCATTGCCCAGGAGTCCAACGACCATGTGTGCTTACAGCATTGTCTGGTAAAACAAACAGCTTTGTGCTCTGACTCCACAGTAATGCTGCCATGAATGGTTTGATCATAAAGATTTCTCTCCCAGAGCTGGCTCTACACACTGGAACACATGAAGGGATCGGAAAGCACGGTGTTGACTCAGGATTCGGTGAAAATGGCCGCTCATTTCTGCCTGCCGGTGAGTGCAACATGACCTTTCAGTGGAGAATCTGCTCGGTAGTTTGGCGTCGGCTGTTGTACGTGCTGTAGATGAATTTTTATGATATTGAACCCAGACTGCGCTCTGAGGAAATGTCTGTACCAGGTTACCTTAGTAAAACAACATGCACGTTTGTTTGTTTTTTCTCGCCGCCTGAAGTTAAATCAGACTGAACTTTTCTTGTTGTAGGTCTGCTGGAATCACCAGAATTATTTTATGAGACATGAAGTTTTAATATATTTTAGTTTACTTTGTCCCTGCTGTAGAATGCAGATTATTATCACAATGCATAATAACAGTGATAAATTGTATTATATAATAGTGAATCTTTTTTTTTTTAGTTCATTTGAGTTGTTTTTATCTCCAAAGTGTGGTGCTTTAAAAGTTTAAAAACTTACTTTGAAAATACTTGAAAAGTGCTTGAATTTTACGATTGGAAAAGTGTAGAAGCCCTG
Organism: Alfaro cultratus; assembly: GCA_903066825.1. Taxonomy (NCBI): domain Eukaryota; kingdom Metazoa; phylum Chordata; class Actinopteri; order Cyprinodontiformes; family Poeciliidae; genus Alfaro; species Alfaro cultratus. Next base: position 45,693 of record CAEFZX010001331.1, on the reverse strand, counting down.
ACAGTATTAATGGAAATGTTTTCTGATTCTTACTGTTTATTTATTGATTTTTTTTATTGATTTTTGGTCCTTCTTTGAATACCCTTTATCATTTCTTTCACCTGCAATTTTCACCTCCAAAAGAAAATCTTCAGTTTCAGTGAAACCCTTATGCATGGACAGAAAAAAGGTCAATTTTGGTATTTCTTTTGGTCAGAACTGTTTGAACTAAAAATTTCTCCAATTCAATCACCCCATTATATCTCTGTGTACCTTAAAAACACCTTAAGGAAGGCATAGACTTGTTGTACTTGGTATAGTTGAGCTCTGACGCCTGCTGCTTCCATCAGTGGTTCTTTCACTGTTTCTGGATTAATGAGGCTATCTGAATTGAGCAGATTGATTATATGTATAATGAATGTCTGGAGAAGCTCCAGCGGCTAATTTATTTCTATTAGAATGGCGATAAAGCTCTGACCTTGAGAGACTAGACTTGGTCTAGATCTAGGAAAGTAAAAAAAAAAACGTATTTGTTTTTAATCATTTTTGACAAAATAGATTTTGAACGTGTACAATATGGAGTCCTTTCAGATTGATAAAGTTGTGCTGATTTATTCTGTTTTTCTAACTTTACATTTTGGACATTAAACAGCAGGGCCGGATTTAGAAAGATGTGGGCCCCCGGTCCGGAGCCAGTTTTAGTGTCCGACACAAAATATTGGCAACCTGGCTACTGCCCCTGTAAAGTAAAACAATTTAGTTATTCTTCATTTTAATGGTAAACATTTTTATTTCTCTACCTTTTTTATGGGAATTTCAGGCTGGAAATGCAAGAAATTTACTCAAAATGAAAGTAAAATCGACACCAGAGCACAAAGCGATTTGAGTTTGTTCTGACCTCAGTAGAATTAAAAGTAAATCAAATTTATCCTGAATGAACTCAGGATAAATTTATATGTCGCTGTAATAAAACAGGGTTGCATCCAGTTGATAAAATACTCAGAACAGGTACATGTGTAACTTCTGACATTAGTACAAGTTAGAGCTGAGATTTTCTAGCAGTTGTGAGCAATTCTAGAAAAATGATCCATGTCCCAACTTACAGATTGCTTTGTGTGTCTGAAGCCTTTCTCTGCAGTCGGAGCCTAGATTAATGTTTCCACTCTACTTTTTTTACTATTGCAGCCACATGCAATTCAGACATGTCAGAGAGTTTCTTTTAGCAGGAAAGTTCCAACACCTAAATAACGTTTCCCCACATTTGTGTTGTGTTTTGGTTGGATCTGAAGCATTTTACATAACCTAAATTGATAAATAATTTCCTTTTAAGTTTCCCATCTGAGAGTCTCTGATATAACTGAACCAAAGCCATTGAAAACCTTTCAAGTGCAGAGGTGCGTTCTGTAAACATCCAGTGGGATCAGTTCTTCCTTTGTTTGTATTAAGTATTTATTGTAAGTAACAATCGGTTCCAGTTGTTTATGACCAGGTCGCTTCCCCCACCTGAGGTCGACATCTGTCGCCAACATGTCCGACTTGTTCTCCTCTCCGCTCCAGTACCTGGGATCCCTGGACATTCAGTCGCTGGTCCAGCAGGGGGCGATGCAGGGCAAGGCTGCGCACAAGCTGATGGACGCTCTGAAGGACACGGAGATCCTGCACTGGAAGCACAGCCTGTCGGAGCTGATCGAGATCAGCCTGGCTCAGACCACATCCATATGGAGGATGTACGGCAAGAGGTGAGGATCTTCGCTACGCGGCGCCACTAACGAGCAGTTTTCAGTTCCACACACACACACACACACACACGCTCTTCAGTAATCTCTAAAATAAAACAGTATTTGTAAACTTCAATGATTTAAAGAAACAGTAATTCAATGCACAGATTTGAATTCTACATGTATTTCCCTTATTCCATATCCAAATGATACACACTGGCTCTAATATTTACATAACCATAAAGTTCAAACCCAGTTGTTTTGCAATACAGATGTTTGTCCATCCACCCATGATTTCAAACACCAGTGATGAGCTAATGTACACTATTCAAAAGCAAACAAGCTTATGAATTATTTCAAAGCTGCAGAATGAAACTTTTATAAAAATGTATATTTTTTCAGATTTATTAAAGCTGTCACTATTTTGTGACAGTCTAATTAATATGAAAAAGATCATTTGTTGGGAAAAAAGCTCCTTTGGTTTCTCCCTGCGGTCCCACTGCCATCTGCAGAAATACACCGCCTGATCAGAAACAGTCGATCAGAGCCGGGAGGAGAGTCTTAGCGCTGTCAATCATCCTCATGTGCATTCTGCTCACACTCTCCTGCTACTGCTATTTCATAAAGAGAAATCTGTGGTGAATGTTTGAGCTAATTAACAGTTTTTCAGGAAAGGTAAATTATGTCTTTGCCATTAGCTCATTGAGCAGCGTGTTCACAAATGTGATTGACAGCACTAAGACCCTCCTCCTGGCTCTGATTGGTTGTTTCTGACTGGCAGCGGTGCATTTCTGCAGATGGCGGAAGGTGAAGGAGATCAATATTTTCACAGATTATCTGTCTTACAGTTTACTGCCACAACATGGTGACAGTTTGAACAAATACGTTTAAAAAAAAAAAAAAAGAACACGCTGTTTATTAGCGCTACAAGCTGCTGCTTTAATGTGACCTCCGTTAACGTCCCGCAGCACCATGGCTCTGCAGCAGGCCCAGCTCCTTCTCAACATGAGCAGCCTGGAGCCGGTGAACTTCGGGGTCCATCAGAACAACACGGAGGCGTTCGCTGTGGCTCTGTGCCACCTGGCCGAGCTGCACGCCGAACAGGTAACGCTGCTGCCCCTGCTCTCTGTCCCGACTCTCACTGGGAAGCTGCGTTTTCATCTCACTGTAAACATCGGTAGTGAATGTTAAACAGCCTCACTTTGTGGCTGGACTGTAAACGCTGGACTGCGTCTCCCGTCTGTCTTGTTTTTGATCCAGGGGTTGTACAGTGCAACTGCAGAGATTTTTCAGCATCTGAAGGAACAATTTCCTCCTCACACGCAACATTCAAAGGTATTTTTCTTTTTGCTCTAATACATGAGCTCACAGCCTGGCAGATATGTTTAAATGTCCAATCTAAAATCCTTTAACTTTAGCATTCCTCCTGTCTTCAGCTCTGGATGCTTTGTGATCTGAAAATCCAGTTTGAGAGACACATGAACAACAGGAAGTACCATTTAGCGGAGCCGCTTGTAAAGGCCATGTCTGCTTTAAACAAAACAGAGGGACTGTACAGGTAATGCCAAACCACACACAGCAGTGCTACTTCAGTCCCTCTAGGAAGTTCTGGTGTTATTAAGCTATTACTTCAAATACACACTAATTGCAAATTTTACATGGACTTGACATTTTCACAAGTCGTTGCCATTTTTTCTGTACTTCCCTCTTTTCCGACCAATCACTGCAACTCAGCTGAACTTTGACCAATCCCTGTCGACTTCTTGTTTCACAGTGTCTCTTGAATGTCAATCTTTCAAGAGATTTTTTTTTTCCTTGGAATCATTTTTGAGCTTTTCTGTAGGATTTGCTTATACTGTGTGTATAGTTTATGCTAACTTGAATGGCATTCTTATTTTGCACTTCTCAGGACATGATGTATTAAGGGTGCCATTTCAGGAAGGTGCTTGAATATTTTATTTGCACTTTAAATACGAACTATGTTAAAATCTTATCTTTTTTTAACAGGTTATGTGCCGCAATTGCAACTTTTTTGCAAGAACATAGTGATGATCAAAGCATAGAAGAGGATGAATGTTAAAAATTGGAAATAAATAAATGTAATAATGTACAAAAAAAGTTAAAAAGGGTTAAACTAAAGTTAAAAATAAATCAGATGGTGAGCGCTAACGCCGTTACTGAAATGCGATTATGAATGTAATTTCATGTAACTGTTTATGTCCATGACTTATCACATGAACAACCTTTATCCAAGCAGGGTTTTAATTTCTTATTTTTATTTAACAGTAGCATTGCTACCTTGTATTTTTTTTTTATATATATAAACAGAATATAGGTAAAGATTTGCGCACATTTGTTATGGAAACGTAGCTAGTAATTGTAGGCCGTTACTATCAGAACAAACCATTACACCATCCTGGAGAGACTTTTATCTTTGCTGCAGTGTTTAAAGTTTATTTATTGGCAGGAAAGCCCAAGTTCTGAAGGCCCTGAACCGCAGCACCGAGGCCTACAGCATCCTACAGCAGCTGCAGGTTCACTGTGAGAAGACCAAGTGCACGGAGATCATCATCAGGTTGGGCTCTTAAGTTGTTCTTGCACACCTTCTCGTTGTAATAATCTGCAGCGTGAAGAAGAAAAAGCACCAAACTTACTCCGGCAAGTCGGACTTTAACTGTCGCCTGCCTCCCGCATGCTGCCTGCGCCATCCAGAGTGATGCTGTCCACCGCCGAGCTCCACTGGGAGTCGTCCAGCTTCTCCACGGCTCTTCCTCTCCTCCTGCAGGCCTTGGCTCTGGCCAGGCAGCACCACCTGCAGTCGCTGGCCTCAGAGGCCATCCTTCATCTGGCTTTCACTCAGGTCAGCCACAACAAGAAAGCCTGTTGCTGTGTCCATCCATCAGCAGCTTCCACGCAGCGTGGGAGGTGTTACTGCTGGATGAAAGCTGCCAAGCATTGGCTCACAACTGAAGCAGATTGGTTTGCAAGATTTTAAGCTCCACAGTAAATGTTTTCGAATGTTTCCAGAACTCGCTGCCGTGATTCCAATCTTTATACACACGTAGAATAAATCTGGAAAAAAATAGAGAACAGAAATGTGTTTGTCAAGTTGATGTATAAAATAAATAGGGAGACTTTCGGTCAATCTGTATTTAGTTTACAGACTTGATGGCTGATTGGGCATTTACTAAAATAAACTTGTAAGAGTAAATCAAATCTACACAAGCAGAAAAGCTAAAAATTATTCATAGATGAGTGCTCAAAAAATGTGTTAGTATTCAAATACCAGTAGTGGGCATCACTAGCTAAAACGTTAGTTGCACTAACCATAAGGCTCTAATCATTAAGATTAATTCAGCACCATCTTGTGCTTTAAATTGTTAAATAAAGAACGTGGAAGGAAAACAACAAATTTGCTAAAACACATTTTTAGAGAAAAATCACGGTAATTAGAGGAAGCTAATTCTAAAGCGCTAACTTCACTTCAAATGATATCTGCCTTTGAAAGACTACAACGCTCAGGCACCAATTTTATTTTAACATTATAATTTACATTTTCTACCCTTTGATATTGTGATTATGTTTATGCCTTGTTTTCTACCATTTATTTTTGTTCCTGTACGTCTCATGTCTTTAAGTAAAGTTATTGGGGGGGAAATAAAGGAGAGGAAGCAGAACTGCTCTTCATCCATTTCAAAATAAGAGCATGGATATCAACGTTGATAAGTAAAACATCAACACAGATTCGACTGAAAGTTTACAAAGCATTTAAGTAAATTAGCGCTTTAGAATTTAATCAGAAAAGCGAATAAAGGGGAAGCTAAGCTAAACATTTTCAGTTAGCTAAAGCGCTAAGCGAAACATTAGCTCAGCTGTTAGCAGGTTAGGAAGTATGCCCACCACTGCCAAGTGCTAAACGTAAAAGAAAACATAAATTGGACTAATGATAATGTGCAACTGGAATAATCTGTGACTCCTCTAATCCCATGACCATATCAGGTGATTCTGTTTCTTCCTCCACCAGCTGATGCTGGGCATCCCTGGGCAGGCGCTGTCTGTTCTCCATGAAGCCATGGAGCCCATCCTCGCCCACGGAGCTGTCATCGACAAAGGCCGCGCCATGCTGCTGGCAGCTCGCTGTCACATGGCTGCTGCTGGCTTCAGGCTGAAAGGACAGGGCCATCTAGGTGACCTTTAACCCCCTGCATCTGATCAAGCCACGTGGAAGATCTTACATCTGACTCTTTGCTCGTTCTTCTTCTTCTCGTCTCCTGGCAGGTCAGCATTCGGCAGCTTTGGCTGTTGACGGTCTCAACGAGGCCGAGTCTTATTTCTCCAGGCTGAACTGTAAGGAGCGCCTTCGGGACGTCCACTACCTCCAGGCGCAGCTCCACCGCTCGCTGGGACAGACGGCGCAGAGCAACAAAAGCGCCATGAACTTCAGGCTCCTGGACCAGGAGCTACAGTCCCCAGCCCCACCGGTCTTCATGCAGCTCTGACAGAGCGCTCCCCTCCCACCGTCATCAGACTGGTTGCATTACCTCCCGACACGACACGTACAGTACCGCGGCTCACCACTAGGTGGGGGTGGAGCCCTGTCCTGATTGGTCTCTGCACTAAAACACAGCGAAAATACCAGACTCACCAAGTATTTTAGTCTAGTTTCTAGTATAAATGTCTTAGTTCACTTGAAATGACAACTAAATTACAAATAACTTTTAGAAAGAGCAACTTCTTTTAAGTCAGTAATCCCTAAATATTGGTAAAAGAAAAAAAAGTACTATATTAACAGGCAGATTTCACTTTTAATGATGTTTTATCCACATTATAAGCAAAATAATACAAGTTGAACTAGTACGTTTTTATCAATATCAAGGAATTATTTACTTAAAACAAGCTCCTACATCTTGCCAAATCGTTACTAGTTTGCTTCATCTTTTTCCAAGTGTACGAAGATATTATGGACTGAAACTATACCAAAAATATTGTGTAAGATTTTGTGTGTTTGGAGTGACCATCCCATTTCTTAACCTTTTCAATTTGAACAGGAGGTTGTCGAGGAACTTGCAGCACAAAATGTTAGTTATATTTCAACAAAACAGTGGCAGGAGTCATGAATAAAGAGAAGTAAGCGAGAGTCTGTACGTTGCGTCTTGATTTGTGTGGCACGGTTCCGGTTTGAGTGATGGATCATGTGCAGCCGGCCGGGTTGCTACCTGGAGGAAGAAGGTGTTTGAAGTTCATCGGGAACGGTCACGGACTCGCTCAATCCTCCTCCATGTTTTGATGAACGAGGGACGCAGGGCGAATGTGTTTCAGGGGCCTGGCTGATTTATTTCTGTCTCCAGAATACCGATGAAGCTGAAGGAGGAAGCCATGATGTGATGCTACAGCTCGGATCTGTATTAATCTTTACTTTGACTGTTTTGTTATGGATATTTCATCTGAAGTTTCTTAACCTCCATCCTTAACGCTCTGATTTGTTCTCTTGAATTGTCTAAAATATGTTGGCTTCGCTTCTCTTTCTATGGATAAACAGTTGAATTGTATAACATTGCTGTAGTATAAGCCTTGCTTACCATGCAAATCCCAGAGAGATATAGGATAGAGCTGCCTTTAACAGTGGAAACGTTGGATAACGAGGTAGCTTTACATGGATTTACATGTTTTAACATGCATTTCACTGCCGGTGCTTCAGGTGTACAGGAGGGAAAAGAGTGTGTGTTCACTGACTTTGAAATTACATTTAGTTTGCATAAATTATGTTTGATTTGGGGGGGTTTTACTCTGAGCGTTTGTCAAAAAGATTTATAGAAACAAGCCTCCCACTTTATAACTAAGCGATTTACCTGAAACTGTGTAAGAAATTAACTTTCTAAAATAAAAAAAAAGCAGCTCAAATTTATGATACAAGGCCTGTTCTCACATGAGATACATATTTCTGTTTCTCAATGTTTTAATAACAAGCATGGCAACAAAACATAGCATAGGAACAATGCATGTTTAGAAAAATATATCTGCAAATGTTTTCTTATTTCGGAAGATGCTATACATTCACGTAACCTCTATACGATATTAAACATGAAGAAATAACAGCTTCACTGTCAAGTAGAAAACAAGTTGAGCTTCCGGTTTGGTTCAAGTCCTCGCTCTGAACTTATCAGACCTGCTGGCACTGCAACGTTTTACCTGTAGTCCTCTTTTCCAGACAGTGTGTCATGAGTTACAGTATAATTACCTTTCATTATTATATTACAAAACAGGTTAAAACGCCACATTGGCAACGTGCCAAAAGTTGACATTGTGTCAGGAGGCGTTGGTTGGAAAAACAGCTGCGCAGTTTTATAAGTGAATGGATCCAGTTGGAACCTTTGGCTTCTGCTTAAATCCCTAAAATTTCTTTTCCTGACCAGCATCCAAGAGTTATACTAGCCACGACATCTTACTTTACTTTAAAACACACACAAAAATAATTTATATAAGGAGAAGTTTTGCTGAAAAACAGGTCTTAAGATTGAGTCAGTTCCCATGTTTCGGCAGTGGAGGAGAGGCGTCTCTAGTGTAAACATAGCTTCATTCCTCGGTGCAGTTTCCTCAAGTTTTCTGTGTCTGTCAGAGTCTATGTGGAAACTGATCACCGAGGGAAACCGGACAGGCTCAGTATCCAGCTGGATAGCCTCCTTTCCGGGGGTCGGACTCCGCGCAGAGACGCTCCCCCTGCCGAACCACGGCCTGGACCACGGAGTCTGGAGTCCTCAGTGTTTGGGTCACATGGTTCTTCTGTTCCAGCCCCTCCAGGACGCTCTGCACAGACACCGAGTAATGAATTTCATAAGATTATTGAAAACAATCATTTTTTCAATAATGTTTTTGAAAAAATTTATACCTATTGTATTCACATATGAGTACAATACATATTGTATCACACACAATATGCGTGTGAATATTTGCTATAGATTAGAAGTATGCCATACTGTATTTTGATATCGATCTGATATCAGGTAAAACAAGGGCAAGTATCGCCGATACTGATACTTTTTATTTAATTTTGATATTTTATCAAAATTAAATAAAATAGTTTGAAGATGTTTTTACCTTCAAACTGTTTTGTTAAATCCTACGACAAACTTTGGATAAAGTTTATAGGTATCTACAAAATACCTTAACATAATAAGTTGATAAACTGAAACAATATAAAAACAAAAGTACAAATAAATAAATAAAAATCAGTTGAGAGCAAATCCAACCAAAATCTTTTTGAGGTAGAGTGGAGTTCAAATTTCAAGTATCACTTACCATGTAAAAATGCTTAAATATAATATATGATACTTGTTGTTGCGCTGCATAAATGCACCGAATAAAGTTATATTTACTTTTGGAGAAAGTTCATTTTAGGTTTCTGCCTTTTTAAAAGTTTTTCAAAACTTGCTGTGACATTTTGCAGCAGTTTTAGACCAAACTAACACCAGTTTCAGATTCACCTTAAAGAAGCTACCAAAAGGTCGTTTGACCTTGTGTCGTTACTGCTAACTTCTCCTTTCTTTCGTGTCGTTCTGCACGCTGGGTCCATGCCTGGCTCACCTTTTCGAAGCCCTGCTCCACCACCGTCATGTTGGGGTTGAGCTGATTGTGAACTCGCGGCTCCATCACAGCTTTCTTTAGGTCATAGTTGAAGAAAAGGGAGTTGAGGATAACCTGTTGCCACCACAACACGTTACATAAGTTTTGCAGGACGCAGAGTGGGAATCCACGGGAGACGAGAGCGGCTGAGTCATACTCACCAGAGCAGTAGCCGTGGTGATTTTTGTGCCTCCAGATGCTCCGACGACCATCTTCACTCTATTGTCTTTGTCAAAGATGATTGTTGGACACATTGAGGACAGAGGTCTTTTACCTACAACAGAGAAACAGAAAGTGGTTCTACAGTGCCTTGCAAAATTGGCATTTTTGGTTACAATGACAAGCATTTATGTATATTTTTGGGATTTTGTTCAAATACCCAGAGTGTCCAACTGCAGTTCTCAAAGTCAGAAACTGCCTGGTTTAGATGTCTCAGTGTAGAGGTTCCTCCATCTTTTCCCCAGTGTCAGTATTTATTTAAATGTTTTCATGCAATATATCTAGAATTTCACTCTTTTTGTGGTAGTTATTGCATTAACTTGTTCACTATTAGGGGTGTACACATTTAGTAAACACCTTATGTTTATTTGAATCGTTAACTATTTTGTTTTGCTGAGTTTGAAGGACTGGCTGGGGGAAGATGATTGGTTGAAAGGCAAACCAGGAAGTGGATCAAACCAGCAGGCTGCTGGAAGCAGAGGACTTGATGTTGAAGAATCTGCCTCTCTATACTAATAGCACAACTGCTAAAATATCTTTGGTGTTAGGTTGTTTTGTTTTTCACAGTTGTGTTGTAGTCAAAATGTGTTGGTTTGAATGAGTTGTTTATGTTTATGCATTGGTTGTCTTTGTCTTCTCTCCCACCCCTCATCGTTTGTGTAGGCTAGTCTTTGTTTATGAGGTCAGTTTTGGTTTGTTATCCAGAGTTAGGTATGCCTTAGTTGATGATTTCTTTTGGGCCCATTTTGGCTATATGTTTGAGGTTTGTTGCTGAAAGTCTTTTGTGAAGAATTTTTTTGAAAAATAAATAGAAATTTTTTTTTTTTTTTGTGTACCTTTGTCCTTGTGCCTTATTGGTTGGACCGTAACACTCTGGATGCCTTTGTCATCAAACTGTGCTTTCAAATTCTGCACAAGTTCATCCCTGACCTGCTGCTGTGTTCCTGAGTTAATGTGAATCTGTTGACTCTCTATTGTTTTCTCTGTCAACTTCACAGAATTGCTGTATCTACAGTGAAATTAAATTTCACACAGGTGGGCTCCATTTGAGATCAGGCGACTTTTGTTTTCACTGGATTTGATTTAAGGGTGCTAGGGTAGAGGGGACCGTATTCAAATTCAAGCCAGACTTTTTGAAATTTTGTGAAAAGATTGTCAACTAGAAGAGAAAACAATCATTCGCTGCACTGTTGGTATGTCACACACAATGCCGAGAAAAGACATTGAGGTTTGTTGTAATGTGATTGGCAGGTTTGGTCAAACCTGGCTGTATGAAGTTGTTGGGTGACGGCGGGATCCCAAATCCATTGGTCATGTACGGAGAGCTGAAGTCGTCCATTTCATCGTTGAAAATGATTCCCGTGGACCGAGACATGACTTTAGACCCAAAGCTGCGAAGCAAAGGCAGCTCTTAGAGAGGTTTTGTTTATCTATCTAAATCAAGTGTCTTAAAAAGTTTAAAATTTCGGACTCTCACTATAGATTAATGGTGCTGGTGGCAGCGACGGCACTTCCGTCCTCAGCTATGACAGACAGGTGAGCTGTGCCGTGGTTTTCTGGAACAAAATACTCTGGCTCATAGTAGTTATCTGGGTGGGTTGTGTCATCCGTAATTTTACTCCGTATGCCGTCAGCAAAGTAGTCTGAGGTCATGTTGTGGATCAGCTGAGACGGTGGAGAAAAAGAAAAGCAGGTCAGTGTTAGAGAAGAAAATAATCGGAAGTGATGATGAGATGCTCTCGAGCGCAGATGTTCCAGTTAAATTGGAAAGGCGTGGATGAAAAGCATGAATTGGGCGAGCTTACATCGGTAATGTTGAGGTACCGGGGGTCGCCCAGTCTGCTTCTCTTGGCGTAGGCGAAGCGAAAAGCCTCGACGATTCGATGGTAGGTCAGAGTTTTTTTCTCGGCCGTTGAGACACTTGTGTCCGTGAAGTTGTACCCTGCAAAAACAGAAACATACAGTTATGCAGTTATGTGAAAAGTAAATATATACAGAGAAACCATATGTTCTCTAACATATTTTGACACAGATGACTATTTGATCAGTTTTGACAATGCTGACGAATTCAGTTATTACCACACAAACTGAAGAAAAGACATTTGAAAACCTTCTTTTGCAAACCCCAAATTAAATTTGTTCAAATAGGACACCAAAAGATTAATTCTGACACTAATATCACATCAGCTACACATGATCAGAGTATTGCTGCTCTAACTGAGGTTAAATGGTCAGAAATCCTTCAGTTCTGGCCATCCAAGAAACCACCACAAAGCAGACCACAAGATGCTAAAGGAAGTCTCAAAAAATCCTAAAATGTTATTACAGAATCAACAGACGACTCTCGTTCATATGCGAGTGGATGTCAGTTTGATCAAAATAGAAACTTTAGATGTTTAAGTTTTATGGGAGATGTGTGAAGAGAAAACTTTTACTCTCCAAGAAAGATATAAAGGTCAGCCTGCAGCTTGCAGGAGAGAACATAGACTAGGACCAGGACTCTTTGTTGTTGTTGTTGTTGTTTTTTTCGTGGACAAATTAGTTTAAAGAAAAATTAGTTGGACACCAGAGCAGAGGACGTGTTTGGTATAAACTAAATCCAACATTCCAGGGAAAGGACCTAACACTTATTTTGAAGTGTCTTGGTTTGGAGATGTACCCTGTAGCACGATAGCCGCCAAAAACCTACCAAGAATTGGATAAAAACGAAGAATTTGAAAGTTCTTTGTCTAGTCAAAGTTTAAACCCTGATGTTTTTGAGAGTAACTTAAAATCTGAACATGAAAGAAACCCCTCAAACGTCTCTCAGCTCAGAGTGAGGGCTTGGACAAGCTTTCCAAAGTCAAAGCCTAGTAGATGGCTACACTAGTTATTGGAAGGTAGAGACGTCCTAACCTTGTCCTTCGCTGGAAAATGCATTTTAAGTTTACGAGTAAAATGAATAGATTTTCTAAACCAGATTGAATCACTTTCATTTTGAGGGATAAGTAGGAAATCAGACTAGTTATCCACTTGTGAACATTTCCTAATGACAAACAGATTTTTTTAACGTGTTATCCTAGCTTTTTATTCTATATGAATATTATTAAATATTCACATTTTACTTAAATTGTTTCATAACTTGCAACGGTTGCGAATCTATAGGTATGTCCTAGTTTTCCCTTATGCAACATTAATGCTGCAAGGTTATCTCCTTGTTGTTGGGAACGCAGCTTGCCTGCTACAACAGATGGAGCTGCACTTCTATCTGGCAAGCGCAAGTGTTTTCTGCCTCCACAGCAGGCGGGGAAACATTCCCGGGATGACCTAGGGAAACCTGACATCCTTTCTTCCACATGGCTGCCCAAGCACTCAGCCGGCCTGCTCACCGTCCACTATGTTGAGAATGAGTGCCAGCACGGGCCCGCTGGAGGGGGCGTCTGGAACGTGGATGGTGTATTCCCCAACGTTCAGCTTCAGAGGGTTCTCGTTCAGCACAGGCTGGTACTCCAGCAAGTCATCGAGCGTGACGATGCCACCTGGAACACAGATGAAACCGCTGAGAATGCACTTCAAGTTGTGTTGTTTTTTTCTCTACTTCTTCATGTATGTGTTGTGCAAATTGTTTGCTTGAATAATGTTGAAAATTTCACCGTTTTTCTGAGTACATTTATTAAAAGAATTAATCTCGTATTAGGACATTTTGTCATCTCTTAGAAATAAATTAGATTTAAGTTCATCAGAGTTCCTGAGGACACGCAGTTAGCAAACCTTCGCCTTCTGTTTTTTTGTGGTACAAACTAAGATAGTAGGAGACGTAAAGTTTGCTGTTTAGAAAATTGCAGCAAAGGGTAATGTTTTGTTTTGGGTTCAACAAATCTTTGTAACAGCCATGACATGCTGCAGAACTGCCAATCAGAGTGTTAATGTTGGAAAAAAGCTATCTCTGTCCTGTCATCGTAAATGTAAGAGTGTGGAGCTGTCTAAGCTGCCCTGGGATTTTAAGTGGAGCAGCGTGTTTTTGTCAAAGACTAAGATTGCTTTTTTCTTTTTATAATAAGACTTAGTATAAAACCAAGGAGGAATATGTGGAAAACCGCATATTCTTCCAGGACTATGGAGGAATATGCTCCATAGTCCTGGAGGACCTTCCAGTACGGTTGAAGGTTTGTGACGTTGTAGATCTGTTTCTCTTCGTGTTTTGAATAAAAATAAAGGTGGGCTCTACATGAAGATTCGTCAGAATTGGGAAGTGTACTAAAACATGACCAAATCAACAAAGAAATGGTTCCACAGACACAAAATCTGCTGCTGTCTTAATCTCATACCAGAAGCCTTTAGAAAATTTGCAGAGGAAAACGTAAGAGAGAAGTTAGACCGCCGAATAATGCTTATAATAAAATGAAAGATGGCTCTCTCTCTGTGAGCACCAACTTTGTGAAATCTTATAGGACAAGACCGAGTGCCGCCCTGATGACAAAATGAAACTCTGCCACCTACATGTAATTAAATCTACTCAAATAAGAGGTCTATTTTTAAGACTTTGTGCAACTTCATCAGGGCTGCTCCATGTCTGTTTAGATTTATTTCCACTTTCTTTCACTTTAAAAGTAAACACACTGAGCACAGCACCTGCCGCCTGGATGTCCTCGACGATGCTCTGTGCCATGGTCCCGTTATAAAACACATCAGGCCCCTCGTCCGCTATCCTCTGATACGTCTCCGCCAGCTTTGGGAATTTAACAATATCGTTTTCTTTCAGGATTCTCTTTTCAGAATCACAGAACACCTCACTGTGACAATGACAGAAAAGCAACAAAATAAATATGTTACAAGGAACCCTGAGCCCACAAAGCCTCAGTAGAGAAAAAGCTAAAATGCTGCTGGGTTATTATTTCTTTATCTCAAATGCTGGGTTCAGGCTGCTGGATGATTCCAAACAAACACATTAGTTCAAACATTGTGACCTGGTTTGACACAATGAGTAGAGTGGAAGGAGCCTCGTCGTTACTAGCCGACCGCCATTTTAAACAAAACTGGAAACGACTTCGCTGAACCTATTTGACACAATGAAACAAGTAATGGCAAGATGAGAAAATGATGCTGTTTGAAGATGTTAAGGGTAGTGGGTTGGGTTGAACACTTTACTTCACACCACAGTGCTCTGTAGATATTCTAGACAGAACAAGTAAACTTAAAGGTTCACCTGAGACGGAAACCAGGATTTTATACTGTTTGAGGTGAGAGCGTTAACTATTGTGGCGCTGCGCAGCTCAACTCAACAACTTCATAAAAATAAGACTTTTAATGACAAACACTATACAGTTTGGATGTGAACATTTATGTTGCACAGCATAGTTAAGCGTCTCTACTGACTTTATGACCAATTCTTTGGTGCAAGTGGGAACACACAGCTAACTTGAGCTAATCATTTAGCAGCTAAAAGGCTAATGTAAATATTCACATTTACTCTCTGGTTTTAATTAAAGTAAAACAACAAACCCACTGACATTTACAGGATTATACAAAATCATTTAGCCATCTTATTTTTCCTGTTGGAAAAGGTTCTGACCAGCTTGCTGCATAATTCAAATTTGCGGTCGGTGAACAATGATGAGGCTCCTTCTACCATCTTCTCTAATGAACCAATGTTTAAAACTAACCAACTCCTTCTCTAACAGCATGAACCCAGCATGAACGTTAACAACACAATGCAGCAGTTGCTTCCTTTTTTTTAATGAAGACATTGTCAAAGCCAACTCTTTCTGTTCCCCCTCACCACATGTTGGCGTCTCCTTGAATGGATTCTTTGCTCTTAAAGATAGCGTGAGCCAGAGCCTTCCCGATGGGGAAGCCGTCACGAGCCAGAGCGATGCTGGGCTCAAACAGCTCCTTCCAGGGAAGCCTGCCATGCCGTTTGTGTGCCATCTCGTAACCTCGGATCTCTCCTGGGATCGCTATGGATAATCCACCTGTCGTGCAAAAACAAATTGTGTCTTTGTCAAACATACCTGATTAATGTAAAAGCACACAAGGCATTGTTGATTGTCTATATTTAACACCTTCTGCTGTTTTATTTGAATGATCCTACTATAAATAGAGCAAGAGATGTGACAGGAATGTTGCAGAAGACAGAGTCAGACTCTTCAGAAGCTGGGTGGACGATGTTAAGACTAGAATATGTCCACCCTAAATCCTCCTCTTGCTGTTAGAGATTAAAGAAGATAGACAGAAGCAAAAATGCAATCTGTTGCTGGAAAACACTCTGCGAGTACACAGCTAGTCGGTACCTGTGCGAGAGAGTTTAGTGTTGTTGCCAAACATGTCTTCAGTGGCGTTCATGGGCGCCGTCTCCCTGGCATCTATCGTTTCCACCATCCCTGTTCGGCAGAGAGCGAGGAGTGATAGGAAAGTGCCAGTACTTTTTCTCCAGTTGTGACCTCTTGACCTGCGATACGCACTCACCTGTGGAGGCATTATATATTATAAAGTAGAGCCCTCCCCCGATGCCCATGCTGTGAGCATTCAAAAGGCCGACACAGAGCAGGGCGGCGATGGAAGCATCCACAGCTGAGCCATTTCTCTTCAAAATGTCCCTGGAAACACAAGAATGCACTTACCGGATGAGAAGCACACACACACACACGTAGCTCAACATATGCTTTGCTCTTACCTCCCCACTTCTGAGCACTTTCCTGCATCAGCAGCCACGGCAGCCTTTGAGTAGAAGAAGTCTGAGGGGGGAGGCGCGTTTTTCCTCCCTAAGCCCATGAAGACCCCCAAGAACAGGCTCACGGTGGCCACCAGAAGGACCACCACACCAGCAATCAGGGACTTCCCGACCATTTTCCTGTTCGAGAAAATCATCAAACCGCCTTCATCAGACCTGCAGCTCAGGTGGGTAAAGTTTCACCCACAGATTTTTTTTTTCTTCCCATAATTTTCAAGTTTGGTCACCTTGGATATGCTGTTATGTTTCACAGGCTGATAAAAAGAAAACATCAAGCTGAAGAGCCGACCAGAGCCTGAATGAGCGTCGGCTGTAATGGTAAGGTGTTAAAGATGCCTGGCTTAAGTCACTGGTTGTGTCATCCATGTTTTTCAGGTGTTAGCTCACTGTGTTTATTAAACATGTGCTGCGTTCCCGCTGGGTGCTTCAGGAGAGAAGATTACGGATAACAAAATACGGAAAAATAACAGTTATTGCAACTTTCTTCTGTCTTGTTACGACCCTGTAATTGAAGATGGGCTCCAAAAGCTAAACTGCTGAATCAAATCCTCACAAAAATCCGAGGTAGTTTCTGTTTAATCTATCATTTCTCAGATAATGACGCCAGTTTTCCAAGTGATGGATGCCTTCCTCTCATTTCTTTAGAGTGAAACTCTTGGGGTTTGTCCCCCAAATCATCCATAACCTTCCATTTCACTTTGCTATCAGTCTGCCACGGCCTGTCAACGTGAAGGTGAGAGTGATCTATTTAAAGTCCTGACTCTGCATTCTGTGATCTTCATGTGTTCGTTCAGCAGCTAGCACAGTGTCTTACGAAAGCAAAAACCTCCTGTTTGCACTTTGTGATGCTACACCCACACTCTTCAATGTGTTTTACTGGGATTTTATGTCATAGATCAACGCTAAAATAGCTTTTAGCTTGCGTTTCTTTTTTTTTTAATTTGTTTTACAAAAATCTGAACTCTCACAGTAGAGAGAAGTTGTCTTGTCAAGACAACTATTAATCACACAATCCTCCAATTAACCCTTTCTGGAATTTAGGCATAAAATTGCTGGAAGAAAACCTTAAGAAGTCCTGTTTTCAGTTTGCGATGTATGGCAAACGTTTTCAGAAGAAGAAGAAGCTCTGGTCTTAAGAGAGGAAAACTGAACATTTAGATCTAAATGTAAAACAACGTGTTCCAGAAAACTAACACTACACATCTCTAAATATACCAACCCCGATTATAAAATCCTTTTTTTTCCCCCTCCCAGAGTTGGTGGGAAGATAAATCAGGGAAGAAAACTTGCCAGAGGTTGCAAAATATACAAGACAGGGGCGAAGGTTCATGAAACTAAAAATACATCCAAAGTCCAAAACTAAATCCAATTGAAAACCAGTAGCACAGTGCTACATATTACTGACTCAAGGGGGGTTAATAAAAATGATTTCCACCCTTTTCAAGTTTTTATTTGTGAAGATTTTTGGGGGGACCCTGCGTCCTCTTTCTCCCAATCCTCACATAAGCACTTATCAACACTGTTCTGAGGAATCATAAAGTTTAAGGCTTGACTAAATGTAAAACAACAAGCGCTGTGAATGCCGTCGCCACACCCCGTTTCCGTCAGCTGTTCCGGTTCACGGCCCTGTTGCTGACCTGCATCACTGTCTCCTGTCCAGCTGCGGATCGGCTCTAAATCGAATCACTTCTATCTTGTTCTGCGTCTCTCAGGTTCAAAGCGATGTTTATTCATCAGTCACAGCTGAATTATTACAATAGAGGACAATCACATTACTGTGCGCTGCTCCAGCAGGCCACAGAAGCTTTCCTTAACGTGTTTGTCTCTGGATGATTGAACATCTACATGTTTTTATCCCCGATCTAGACGCTTACAGGTTTTCTTTTGGATCAACTGGGAAGGATGCGCTCCCTCTTTCTCTGTCTCTCTTCCCGCCATGATTTGCCCCAGTTTGTTTTTGCACAGCAGCAACAACAACAACAACAGAAGGTGGATCTTTTGTTCCTGTACGTGCAGCAGCAGAAATGTAATCACGAGCCGGCCGCAGCAACACGAACAGCTGGGACACGGCGGCGGAGGAAGGAGGTGATGATGTCACGTGTTTTCATGGTCAGCTGCTGGGCTGTTAATGACAGGATCTCTGCTGTTATCTCGGCTGTGTTTCATGTACCAGCAGTGATGAGCGGCTGGGTTTTTAAACTGCATTATCACATCAGGATATACTGTAGATGGCAACGTATGTGAGGATAAAGCTGTGAAGCAGGTGCTACAGATTTCTTCTATTTTTTTTTTTCTGTCTTAAATGTTTCAGATCCTTAAACTAGGCAAAGAGAACCAGAGTAAAACACTGAATGCTGTTTTCAAATGATGATTTATTTCATTTAAAAAGCTGTCCAAACCAACCAGGACTTGTGTGAGAAAGCAAACTCCTCCTGCAGTTAATAACAGATTGACCCTGACGGCCAAAACTCCCATCAGGCATCAGAGTAAAACCAATAAATAAGTCTTTCACCTTGCTGTGGAGGAAGTGTGGTCCATTCCTGAATGCAAAATAGTTTTAGTACAGCAACACTGGCTTGTTTTTGAGAATGAACAGTCATGTTTAAAATCATGCTACCACATCTCAATCAGATTCATGCTTCCGACTTTGAATAGGCCACCCCAAAACCTTTATTTTGTGTTGTCTGAACCATTCCGTGGTGGATTTACTGCTAGTTAACCCACGAGTTCATGAGCTACAGGTCATAAAGGCGTTGGTCATGCGTCCATCAGTTACAGCAAGCGCTGTGGGAGCTGAAGTGGACCCTAGAAGGGTTTCTTTGTTATTGCTAAGTCATGAAATCATGAACACTGTCCTTGTCCGTGGCAGATGAGCCCTGCAGTGTTTTAGATGTTCTGGATTCTTTACTGGTTTCCTCAAGGAGTTTTCGATATGCTCCTGGAAGAGTTTAGGTTCGGCCAACTTACATTTTAAGTTCAGTCCGTTTGTGGACAAAAGCTCCAGACCATGTTTTACTAGAATCCCAGACCCTGAGTCTGTAAAGTGAAAACCTTTCCAGACTCAGAGATGTTGTCACCTTTTACTGTAAGGGGCTAAAAACATTACAGATAAATCCAGTAGCACAGATCTGACTTACAGAAATATTGTCTTTTTTTAGTGATATTGCTTTACTGTAATATGTTGGCTAGGGCTTAGTGTGCAGAACACAAAAGAGTCAAATTGAGGTCATCATGCTCATAATCAGCATCCAAATCCATATAAGCAACTGAGGCATGAATGCTTTGCTGCCTCCAGTTGTCCTGTTATTCTGCATGAGCTGTGTGCTCTCTTCACAAACCTGATTTCTTCTGTTGTCCTTTCGAAATGTCATTACCGCATGCTCATGTTTTCCATCCGACAACCTAATGGGTTTAGATAATGAAGCCGAAGGAGAACCGCTGAAAACGGGGCCACATGTTGGCCAGCACACACAAAATCGTCTCTATTGAGAGAAATGTGTGTCGTTTCTGCAGTGATGCAAGATTTACGTTCAACTCTAACCGATATAACTCAGGAGACATCATCAGGTCGCATTGTGAAAATATACTTCAAAGCTATTTTTGACAAAATGCTGTGCAATCAGGATTTTCAGATGGACTTGTCTGATTAAAAACATTTGTCAGGTATTGATTTTGTGTAAATGTGTTGGAGAATATGCATTGGGTTCCCAGTCTCAGGCCATGCGGTTAAAATGATAGAGAAAGTGTTGGACTAAGCAGGATGACACAGAGCTCTCCTTTTCCTACCAGCTGCTGATCACTGCCAGTCAGCAGGCTGAATGAAGGCTCATATTCTGTTCACTTGCAAGATAAATTCAGGTCTTTTTAAATACCATCACTCTGACAGAAGTTATGCAAATATCATCAGACAGCTCAACTAAAATGACCAGCTCATTTCAGCTTTTTAAGCCTCTAGCAGTATATGAATTGCAGAACGGCAAATGTGTAATTTCTCACTTGAAAATTGCTTTTAATGTTTTTATTAAATTGTGATAATGTAGCTGTTTGCCTAGCTACATTGCTAAATTAGCAATCAACAGTAAATAGAAACTGTAAACGGACTAACTATCAGTGCAATAATCAAAGTATTATATTAATATCATTAGGATGTTGCTGTCTTTATGTTTTGAACTAGAGCAGTTGGATAATGTTTACATTGCAGATATTACAATTTCACTATAATGTGAATTATTCAAGTATTTTTGCACACGCAGAGAAATTCTCTAACTGTAGATAGAAGGAAAACGAGTTTCTTAAAGACACATCAAGTTGTTTTTGTAATACTTCATTCTGCCACTAGAGGGTTTTCCCCCTGGAAGACAAGAAAAAAAAACCTTACTTACAGTTTTTACTGACTGCGATGTGATTAAAATCGTTTTTAACACTCATATCTGGACTGGTTTATTAAAAAAGCAAAACCTGAATCTCATGAGAAAAAGCAATGATGATGCATGAAGAAAAGGGACAGGAATGTCTGATGAATATTGCAGAACTGCAGATCTGTTGGTGCTAACAAGTAGCATTATAGAAAGGACGTCATTGTAGAAATACAGCTTTGAGGAAAGTGAGCAACAGGGGATATTTAGGGAGGAGAAACAGGTGTTGGAGAGCAGATCGTGTATAAAACGGTCAGCTTGAATCATAGAAGAGAATAAGGTCAAATCAGGATCAAAGTGCTTTAAGCCACAAGGATTGGAGCTACAAATAGAATCAGGCTGGAGAGGCGGGAGAAATTACTGATAGCTGTCTAGGTTTGAAGACCCCCCTGGGGCACCACTCCTCCCCTCCTTCCCATGGAAACAGATACTGATACTGACTGCGAAAAACTGGGCCATGGAAGTTCCTCAAAGAAAGAGCACTGACAGAAGCAAATTGGATCTGACAGCTTGTATAAAAGCAAAGTGACAACTGGACTGCCCAAAAGAGAAACTCCTACTTATCTAATGACTGGTGGGAGAGCGCAGAGCTTGTTTCAACATCTGGTAATAATGTGCACTTTTAGCCCTTTTGAAGGCTGGATGGGCGACACCATGGAGGGGGAAACTCAGCGGCCACACAGGTGTCATGTCTGTTATTCATCTGAAATGAAAGTTGAAAAAGTCTGAACAAGTTGCGACGTATTTACCTGTTGGTGTCCAACAGAACTGGAAGGAGAGAAAAGCCTACACTGATGAGAGCTGAGAGAACTTTTGGAAATTGTATTTTCCATAAAAATCAGTAGTACTATATATATATATATATATATATATAAAAAAAATAAATAAATAAATAAATAAGCACCAGATGTTTCTGCCATTCAATGGTTTTAAACTTTTCTCCAAACCATCAGCAGCTGTTGGTGCAGA
Source organism: Alfaro cultratus (assembly GCA_903066825.1). NCBI lineage: Eukaryota > Metazoa > Chordata > Actinopteri > Cyprinodontiformes > Poeciliidae > Alfaro > Alfaro cultratus. The sequence goes on along the minus strand of CAEFZX010001331.1, from coordinate 24,064 downwards.
TCTTTGTATTGTGGGTGATTTTATACCTGCTTTTGAGAAAAAGACTGGAATCACCGAAGCAACCACACCTTAAAAAAGAAATGATGAAAAAAGATGCTAGTCCACCAGAGGATGTTCTCACTTTTGGCTGTAACGTCCGAACTGAAAGTGGAAGGAAATCTTTTCTCTCCTCCATCTTCTTGGAACCAGTTGCAGAAAGACGTGAATCTAAAGATCCCGAATGTTTTTAAAGCTGTTCTTACTAATTTTGAGAAGGATTCATCTGAGGAATCTTTGAGTGAATTTATTTATCACGGTGTTAACTTTTCCTGTCTTTTGCTGTGAATATTCTGTAACCTCCGTGTCCCGCTGCCAGTCTGGGGCAGGATTCTCTCACAAAAACAGATTTTTAATCTCAGTGGGATTTTTTTCTGGTGAAGTAAAGATTAAATTTAAAAAAAGAAAAGAGCAGGTTTTTATTGCCTGACAGAGATAAATCAGTACCAAATAAGATTGACAGGAACTCTTCAAAATAAAACCTTCAATATTTTATGGGCTGAATTGTTGGAAATGTGGTCTTAGTAGCTCTAAGCGAACTAACCCAGGAATAAGGCTCGCAGAAATTCTTCAAAATAAAAGCCCCAGTATTTTTATAAGTTTACTTTGACAGAAAGTGAGCTGATGTGCTATACCTCTTTAACCTGCTGCCAGAAAAAACAAACAAACAAAATCAGGAAACGCAGCGATGGCCAGAAATGTTCTAGGTGAGTCCCTGACAGGCGAAGTTAAAACTGAGCCTTCAAAGCTCACAGATTTTCTTCAAAATAAGAGTCCTTCTGTTTTAAAGGTGTCATTGCAACTAAGAAAACAATCAAAAATCCCAAAGGTCTAAAACCAAAGCTGCTGTTGTTGTGTAAAAAGAACATGAATATAGGAAATATACTGTTACAAGTTTAATAGAGCTCAATTAGCATCAACAAAGAATTATTTGGGGCTTTCAAAATAAAGTTTACAAATACTTTTCAAAATAAAAGCAAGCATAGTTCACAGGTTGAATTAATGCAAAAGAAGGAAATAGTTCTAATACAACTAAAACTATTATTAAAAAAAGAATTGTTAATTTTTTTTAATAAAGCTCACATATTTTCCAAAATAAAATAGTTGGTTTTTAATACACCAGTTAATGCAAAGGACGGTTCTGTGATCAGTTTAAAAGCCCAAAGTGATGTGTCCACCAGCAGCAATAATATAATTCCTAGGGAGCTAAATTGGGGCCATAAAGTTTGTTCAAAAGAAAAAAAAATTTGAAACAGAAAAATTATTTTGAAACTGAACATGAAGAGTTGAAACAAAATGTTGAAAATTACTTTTCAGATTCAATGTTGTTTTTTTTCTTCAGATTCAGATTTTTCTTTTATATTTTTTTACTTTTGAACAAACTATATTCCCAATTTAGTTCCATACATTTTGGACTGTCCGCAACAAATGAAAGGAACCATCAACATTTCTTCAAAAATGTTTTTTATCTATTGAATGCCATTGATTATTATTTTTCTTTTTCTCTGTTTATCCTTCGTTACGTTTTTTAAAATATTTGTGTTTTCCCCCAGATTCCGCTGCACACATGTAAAAAACAAAAAAACAAAAAACATTTTAAATCTTAAAAACAAGTGCAGCTTTTTGCTCGTTGCTGACTGTTGTGTTTCTCGCGTTAACAAACTGAATGTTGACAAGTTTGACAGTCGCATCCTCTAAAGAGACGCTCAGCGGGCTGCAGACGCTGTGATTGGTCAGACGCCCCACGTTACACAAACCCAAACAGCAGCGGAGGACGAAGCAGTCGGAGCTCCTCATCATCCCAGGCATCACACGTACCGCACGTAGCCGAGCGAGCAGCTCTGGGCCGGATGCGTAACACGCCGCTCTGTATTTATTTTGTTTTGTCGAAGCTCTGCCGCCACGCCGGCCTGCTCCACGCAGCTCCAGACGACTCGGCGCTGTTTACCGGAACACAACGAGGAGCGTCGGAACCGGGGCCGTGTCATGTGTTTGTCCTTCTGGTAACTCTGTCGCAGCTGCATCCCGTCCTCGACAAAAGAAAGACGCCGTCCGCGCGCGCGCACAACGACCTCGCGCGGCTCGCCATGGGCTCCAGACTGAGCAGACAGAGCAGCCTGGACAACGAGAATTTCTCCAAAAAGCGGCGCAGGATGCAGGACGGCGCCGGGGAGGGCGACAGGGGCGGCCGCGGCGGCGGCGACTTTCTGTTCGCTCTCATGCTGAAGTCGGACAAGCTGCCCGGGATGCTGCGCAGGGCCAACCACAGCCCCTACATGAGGAGGGTGGCGTGGATCAAGGAGATCCAGAAGCTGCTGCGCGAGCGCAGGATCGAGCAGGCGACCGACGTGCTGAGGCTGCTGAGGAAGGTAAAGGAGGGGACGGAGAGGTCAGGTGGCCTCGCCACCACGCGTCCTTGCCTCGTTAAGGAGCAACAGATGAGGGGCTGATGTTAGCATGTTTAAACACTTTTAGTCTCGTGCGTGCCAGGGCCGCTTCCGGAAACTTTTTAAAGGGGGGGGGGGGCAGTTGGGGGGCACGGATTTGGTCAAATTGGTTATTATTTGACTGCACTCATGTTAGAGAGTTGGAGGACATTCAGCTAAGGAAGACAACAAAAAATACAGATGCATTAGATAATTAATGTCCTAATTTAAAATAAATGCACTTTAAGCATGTTCCAGCAACTGGAATCAAAGTCTACCAACATCTTTAAAAGTTTCCACTACTCCTAAATCTTCATTCATAGAGTCCAGTCTAGGGGCGCACTGATTACAGTTTTCTGGCCGATCACCCATTTTTAAAAAGCATGACATGCTATATAATTTTGACCAGTGCTAAGTTTTGGTCTGTAAAGCTGGTAAATAAAGTGGCAGAGTTGGTAACAGTGGGGTGACTGTTGTTGACCAGGCGGCCTGGTGGGCGGGTCTGTCAGTCAGCGCTCTTTCACCACAGAGCAAAAGAGGACGGGGGCTGATGTTCAGATCTGTATGGATAAGATCGGTTTCAGGTATCAGGAAATCTGGGTCAATAATCAGCTGTTCGATAACAATCCGATGGAAATGTAGTGCTAGATTTGGTTGCATTAGTAACGTGGGATCTACTTTTGCCTGAGTCTTGGGTTGTTTTGGGTTTTGATTTTTTCCTGAATTTGTAGTTTTGATCATTTGTTGTTTTATTTTTTGCCTTGTTTGTCTTTGCTATCCACCTTACTTTAGATTAAACTATTTTTAGTTGTTATTTTCTGTATTTTCCTTGCTGCTGGTCACATGGATAAAACGTGTATTTGGCTGTTTGGAAACATTCCCAGTGAGGACAAACATTGACAGTCATGATATGGAAGCCATCCACCCATGTAGTTGTGATAATGCTGTTTTAAAACAAATGTCCTCAAGCTACATGTTGGTAAAGCAGCAGACTGCAGGCTAGTTACCAGAGGAAACAGCCAACCAATTAACCAGTTTCATTTACTCCTAGTGTTAAACCATGAACAGCAGAATGGCACAAAACTAAGACCTTCTGTGCATCTAAGACTAAATTTAACTGGTGTTTAGTCGATATTTTGCCACATGTCAATGTTGCATAAAAAATATGAGAACTAAAAGTATCACAATCAATATGTAGTGGGAATATTTTATCCTTTTTTTCTGTTGTAAAACCTATTAGACCATATTTTATATTGTGTTTGAACTACATATGAGGCTGTCATCCAAGCTGGGCTTCAATTCACGATCCCTTTGACCTTTGACCCCAACTCACCTCCACCCTGGCCTCTTTCTTTGTGCGGTTTTGACCGTCACTCTGTTTCTTTCCCCTCCCCTCTCTGCTTCGTTTGCATGTAAAGTAGGCCGCTCTCCGAGCAGCGTACCTGTGACACGCCGTTTCTCGTGACTCAGAGCGGTAAGATGCGCAGCGCGTTGACATGAGATTCGAAAGGATAGTCGGTCAAGCCGCACGCCGCGTGTGTGTGTGTGTTTTTCCTCTAATTTGATTTTTCTCTCCCCGGTTGATGGGCTCTGGATATTTCCACGCACACGCCGACCCCTGTGCATCCGCGCCTTTGTTTCCTCCTCTATAGGCAGACTCGTGTCTCTCCTCAGGCTGTTCTAATGCTGCCATTACAGCTACATGCCCTCTTTATCGCTTCCCCACATTTAATGGCTATCTCCCTCCGCTGCGACAATTTAAACCCTGCCTGCGGCTTTGTTTACCTCAACAGAAAAACAAATGCTTCTTTAAAGGTTATATTTACTCTTTACTACAAGGAATAAGGTCACAGAAGTAATATATATATATATATATATATAAAAAAAACATTAAGTGCTTTTCTTGCCTCTGCAGCATAGACTATCTTTGTTGGTTCTGTGTGTGAGTCTTTTTTTTTTTTACAAAGTACTTTCCCCTTTAATGCCTCTTGGACTTTTTCACATTTTGAGACGTTTCAAATAAGTGTATTTTATTTGATAGATTAGCACTTAATCAGTGAGTGGAAAGAAAGGTTTTTGCAAATACTAGTCTGAAAATGTGGTGTGCATTTGTGTAAGCTGTAGGTCTTGCGTTGTATGGCTCTCCCTGCTTTGCGCATTTAGAATCAATTTTTTTTTTCCCCAAATTGTTGCAAAAAGCATTCCCACAGCATGATGCAGCCACCACCATGTGGGTGACTGCAGCTTCTCCAAAGTTACCACGGGCCTTTGCGTCTCTGATTAATGCTCTCCTACCCCAGCCTGTCAGCTCAGGTGGCAGGTTTTGAAATATAAATGGGCATTTATGTTATCATTTATTATCATCGGCAAAAAATGATAAAATTATAAACTGTAAGAGTGATAAAACTGAGCCAATGGTGTTTGCAACCCCCAAAACCTGACACTACTTTTGGTACTTTTGCTGTTTGAACTTTGTCTTTTTTACCATCATCTTTAATTGTCAATAAATTTGAAATGCATGATTGAATGCAGTTACTATTTATTACTTAAAGATACAAGTGCGCTACTTCGAATTTAGTGCAGCTGGTGTACTGAAGTAGTCTTATTTGATGATAGGGTCATTTTTAGAGCATCATATGTTGTTGCTCTAGAGATGATGTATCATTACATTTATCACAATATGGGCCAGAAAGTCTTCATGAAACAATTTTACGTCTATATTACTTGTCTTTTAGTTTCCCTTTGTGCTGTACTCTCTCTACTTTGTGACGATGGATTTCCACCTCCTGTGGAATCTCCAAAGTTAAGGATGTTGTTCTGTGAAATAATGCTGCCTTTAAGCATCTCCACAACTTCCTCCATGCACTGTCTGCTCTGTTTCTTGGTCTTTGTGATTCTTTCTGTTCACTAATATTCTCAGAGATCTTCTTGGCATTTGATTTTCTGGCTTTTCAGGCTTCAAATCCACAACACACTCTTTCATTTTGAAAAAAACCCAGCCTTTTCACTTAACAACCACACGCTTTATACAAACCTGTAAAATACACGTAATTTAAAAATAACCCCACTTTTTTTGATTAATTTTTCTTTTTACATCTGATGTTAATTGCTGCATATTCCAGCCGTTCCACTTGTGACCTGGAATAGGCAGCATCCAGTGACACAGAGTAAACATGGGCAGATCTTAATTAGACGTTTGTTTTTAAAGGCTTTTCTCACCTGCTATGACATGTTGCATTAAAATGTAAGTAGGTGCATCCAGATCTAGCAGCATCTCCTGGGGGATCTCATTTGTTTGGGTCTGCGTTTCAGCCGCTCAATGCTGAGTTAATTAGTCTCCATACAGGGGGGGAAGAGGGAGGTAGCACCTCCTTAATTAAGACAAGAAGAAGAGAAACTGGCTGGCCTCCGTGCGACATATGGGACACACATGCAGCCTTGTTCTCTCTTCATAATCTGTTCCTTTTTTATTATTATTACTTATCTCTACATTATGATGCTTTTCAGTGGATTTATGACAGATTTTGCTCTCAGAAGTGTTCACTCTGCTCCAGGAAGGAAACAGAGATCTGAGTGTTGCCTGCAGATGCAAAAAGGATTTATTCCATCATGTCACGCTTTGCAAATGACAATTGATCGTGTCTAAACACGGACAGATGGAGGAGGGGGGGGTGTATACCTTCCTTCTCAGACGGGCAGCAGCTTCTTCTTCTCCTCTGCTTTGGATTCAGTCTGTGTTTACTGTTGCCCTTGTTAAAAAAGGGGAGCTTGCCAGCCGCCCACTCAGACTGTCTGTTCTAATCCACGCCGAATGCGCTGGGCAGAAAATCTATGCAGATGCTTTTGTGCATGTATGTGCTTGCTGCATGGATGACCTCGAAGGCTTTATTCTCTCATTAAAGCAGCACAACGACGTGGACATGTTGCTAAAACTGTGACAGAGGAGGATATAAAGTCAGATTTACGGTGGTTGCATTGTTGATTTTTAAAAAAATCCAACCTGGAAAAAGAATGGTTCGGACTCAAATTATTACGAGTTAGTGCGAGAATTGTGAGTGAGTGTAGCATACTTATTAGGGGTGGGCGACATGGACTTTTTAGTTTTATCACAATGTTTTGTGGTACTGTAAAAGTAACAGTAAGAACTGTTTATTACTTCTTTATTAGGTAACTGTAAATCTATGACTCAATTATAGTCCCACAAGAAGAAATATTACTCTTGAAAAACATTCGCATTTGAAATTACGGTTCTTTAGAACACTAGCACGGCTTGACCACATGGCTGAAAAACGTATCGCGATATCAGCCTTTCATATTGATTGATATCAATAATTATTGATCCATTTTTTTGTTTTAAACATCGGAGATAATGCCAAACTTTTCACTCCACACCATTTTGTGTTTTTAAGAAGTTGTGAGGCACGATGGTGAAACCTGAAACTGCTGCTGCGCAAGTTAGCAACAGGTTGTTGCTAGGTAACCAGAGAGCGAGTAAGTTGATGGCTTTCACCTTGCTTAGCTCGCTGTGAAAGGCTGAGTAGCTCAATCCTCTCCCCTGCCTACATCTCCCAGAATGCAGAGCGCTTCTGCATATTCAGTAAACTTACTGAAAACTCTATCAGATGCTTAATCTATTGATATTGATCATGTGTCTGTCTCAATATCAATATTTATTGTCCAGCCTTAGTCACCACTTACAGAAAGAAGTGTGATTTCATTGATGTTTATTGATACACCTTTATTAAACAAACAATGGGGGAAAACGTAAAAAATCCTGACAATACAGACAGTTTTAGGGGTTTTAAAAAATCATTACTATGATTTTATTGTGACAACGATAAATCAAAACCTTATCCTGATCAGAAGCTTATCATGATAAATGATAAACGATACGATAAATGCCCAGCCCTACTTCTGACTGCCGCCCTAGATCTCACTGCCCACTGTAGATGAAAACTCTTTGTCTCTTTTAATGAATATTTAAAGGAAAGCACTTCTTTTTTTCCTCTCCCCTCCCCGACACAGAAGGCACCTATTTCCATCCCGCTCCTTTCACCCCGTAGCCGGGCCAAGCGTTAGTCATGGCCTGCTTTGGTCTGGTCACGTTTTCGCTGTTGTTGTGTTGTTCCTCATTTCTCTTATCTCGCCTTCTTTGCTAGGACCTGGGTTTGGAGGGCGCCTCGCTGAACGACATCTTGTACAAAAACGCCGCCTTCCTCAATCTGGTGGACCCCATCTCACACGAACTGCTGCTCAGCTTGGCTCGAGAGATGCAGTGTCCCAAGAAGGTCAGTAAGCCCCGTGTGCGCCGCGACGCGAGACATTTACTTTTATTAATGATCGGTTCTTCGGCTGGAGAAACAATCCAATCTGAGGCTGGTATTTTTTCCTTCAGACGGATGTTGCATTTCTGCTCGCTGTGCACCACGGGTTGCTCTCTTTGATGTGTTTGTTTTTTTTTTTCTCAAATCCAAAAATAGAGCAATCCATGAACACAGGAAAAGTTGAAAGCATCAAGCCGTAAGGAAGGAAAATGAAACTCACAGTTAATCATTTTGAAAAATGCAGCGTTTTAATTTGAGTGCATTTACTCAGTGATGAAAAATATCCCAGCTTTATACAAACTTATTTTAACGGTAGGACAGCGCTTAGTCATCTGCTGTAATATTTTACAGGGTTGGATTAGAGACAGAGGAGGAACTTTGAACAGTCTCTCTAGAATCTAGATCAGGGGTGGGCAATCCTGGTCCTCGAGGGCTGGTGTCCTGCAACTTTTAGATGCATCTCTACTTCAACACCCCTGAGTCAAATAATGAGGTCATTAGCAGGACTCTGGAGAACCTGACTGCACTTAGGTGTTTCAGCTATTTGATTCAGCTGTGTTGGACCAGGGAAACATCCAAGAGTTGCAGGACACCGGCCCTCGAGGACCAGGATTACCCACCCCTGATCTAGATCATGCTAAGTCTTTCCATATTTGGTCTGATGTCTTGGGACGAAGGTTGCTCACGATTTTAGATTTTGTGTATTTAAAACAGGGACAATAAGTAATACACATTAAAAGGAAAGATGCACTGTACCAGGCTTTAGGTCTGGTGCTAATTTCCACCGATTCAGTATATGTAACTTATATAAAAAAACTTTTACGTATTTGTTGTGACAGTATAGTTTGAGACATATAATGTGTGAAAAAAAAATTGAGCTCCTCAACCTTCTGCCAGTGCCCCCAGTGCTGACTAGCAACAACCAATCAGAGTCCAAAGGCGGGTCTTAGCGCTGTCAATCATGCCCGTCTCCCCGTCAGCAAAGCCTGTCATGAATGCTAAGGCTAGTTAGCGTCCTGTTTTCTTTAACAGTGAGTCGTTTCTCAATATGCTGCTAAATACATTTAGCAGCATATTCACAAGGTTGATTGACAGCGCTAAGACCCGCCTCCTGGCTCTGATTGGATGTTTTTGTTAGGCAGCAGTGCATTTCTTCACACTAGTAGCACAGGGGAAATTAGCTAATCTTTTCATAAATTGGCCGATTCATATTATGCTGTCACAACATAGTCAATCCAAAAAAAAATAATTTTATAACGTGTTTTGTGTAAAAGTTTCAAACTGCAGCTTTAAAACACAATCCTATGTCATTATTCATAACCTGGATTTCATTATTCATAACATCCAAACTCCAGTGAGTCCACAGTAGATGCCTCTCCCTCACATCTGCTCTTATTTAAAATTAAAAAAAAATATTCTGACAAGGATTTATAGTTTTAAACAAAACTAGTGGCCCATTTTATGTCTGAACAACCATTTCTGTATTTATTGTTCTCTGCATGTATGTAGCTAAATAGACCATCTCTAATAAATGAGGTTAAAGAGGTTATGCTTTAAAATGAGAACTCTTCAATGGATTAAAATCAGATGCACTTGTGCATCTGTAATGCAGTAATGCAGTCTAACAAACAGGCCCACAGCATCACAGATCCTCCACCATACCCAACAGTTTCCACTCGTCTCACACCAAACACACACAGTGTGTGTGTTCCTGCAAAGGCTCAGCCTTTGTCTCAGCTGAGCTGATTATAGCTCAAGCAGATGACCCCATGTTTTCCTTTCTGATGGTTGGACAGGAAAGGCTCGTTTCTGACATCACTCCAAAACAACCAGTTGGCTTGTAAATAGAGTCCGACGGTTGTCATGGAGACTCGGTGACCCCAATATTTCTTGCAGTTATCCAACAGAAAGAAAAAGTCCTGTGTTTTTTATTCACAATTCCTAAAAAAATGATCAATTTCAAAGCGTAAGATATAAATAAAAGATGTTTCTGTTAAATTTATTTTAAAGCTACCAATTATTGGGCCACACATTTTAAAAACTGTAGTTCCTCGATGTGGGATTTTTTTTTTTTTCCCTGACTCAATAATTGCACTGAAATTAAAGGTTGTATTGTTCAAAGTTTTGCAGCATGAGATTATGCTTCTGCAATAAAAGATGAATCTATTTCACAGTTTGTTTCTCATCCTCCTCCCCCGGTGTGCCTATAGATGTGGCCTCCAGTGTCTCCTGAACTGATATTAACCTAAATTCTGCAGCTTTCACCTGCAGCTGTTTTAATTTCTCCTCCTCGCCGCTCTTCCTGTGTTTCTCTCCCCTGCATGTGATTAGATTTTCTTGCTCCAACGAGGCAGCTAAATTGGGTTTTGTTGTGCACTCGCTCAAGGCATCGAGGATAACGCTGGACCTTATTTTGTCCCCCTTCTTATTCATGTGAAAGATAACGCGCAACGCGCTTTTGGAAATGAATTTAAATTTTGCATTGATAGCTCCGACGATTGTTTCTCCTCTCACTGCTTCGACCTTCTCCTTTTTTTTTCGTCTTTTAATTCCTCGCTCTCCTTTTTGCAGGACGCGGACACCATAAAGTCTTCTGATAAGATTTGCAGGCAGCTGATCTACCACCTGACCCCACACTCAAAGTGGCTGAGGCAGAGCATGTCCAGGCGGAAATCCCAGGCCTGGTAAGCCCTCGTGTCCAGACATCCAGTCTGTAACTAATCTGCAGATCTGCACAACAGAGAGCGGCGCTCGGTGCCCTCAGCCGGCGCTGATATCTCTTCGAATCTGTCCCCTTCCGCTCACGCAAACCTAAGTTATTCCACAAAATGTAGATTTTCATTACGGAGTGACTCCCAATCCTGTTTGGAACAAAAACCTTCACAATTCTTTTGTAGATGCTTTTGCAGACACTAAAAGTAAGCGTTCATATCTTAAAAAAGAAAACGAAGACAATGTGAGCTTTGTGATATCCGACAGGTTCATTATGAGTCAGTTGAGCATCAACAGGATCATAGAGCTAGCTGTCGATCTGCGTGAGCCGTGCTTTGTTGCGCTCGCCGAAATTTAATTCATCCCAAATAAATGAAAAGGATCAAAGATTAATCTGACACCCACTGCGTCTTTGAGACTGTAAATACATTAGATGGCAACTATTCTTCAGCTGACAGCTTTTTTTTTTCACTTAGTCATGTTGGGAGCTTCATAAATCTGCAGAGGAATGGACTGATGCTGGCGGAGACAGCAACATGAATCATTAACACTGAAATCCGCCCTAAGACAGAATACTAATAGAGAGGATGCTGGGGTGGAGGTCTGACAGCTTCACCTGCTGCTGTATTCAAGAACAAAAATCTGTCAGAGCTGAAGAGACAAGGACAGCCTGCTATTCGCTTTGTCCCCAACCCCCCAGAGTGAGGGCTTCACATCCGTGTTCGTTATTACAGAGAGGAAACACGTATTCAGTTTGTCACACAGCAACCTCAAAGTTCATAATTGTGTGATAAAATGTGAAGCAGACAAAAGCCATGTCGTTCACCAGTTCAAAAGTAGTGAGTAAACTTTATGTAGCACGTTTTACAAGTCAGAAGGTAAAACTGAAGGAGAGATAAACCAAAATACATGAGACATGAAACAAAATAAAACTAATTAAAAGCTAATCTGAACAAATGTGTCTCCAGCTGCTTTCTGGTCAGATTGTGGCAAAATGAAACACATTGGTGTTCATGTAAAATATCATGTGGTGTAAAAGTAACACTGCGCATTAGTCTTACACTTTCAAAGTGATCGATTCTTCTGTTTGATTATTTTAATTCCTTATTGAATAAGAAAATGAACATGCTAAATAAATTTTTTTTGGTGTATGTTTGATTTTTTTTTGTACTGTTTTGGTTTCATTTCTGCTCTGACTGGGTTCTTCTTTTAACAAATGGCCTTTTCTTTAGCTGTGTACTCCAGTTAACAATTAATCGATTATTAAATTAGATTAATGCAAATAAAATGGTTAATCGTTTCAGCCTTACATTACGCTGAACACATCATCACCATTGTGAAGCACGGTGATGGCAGCATCATGATGTGGGGATGCTTTTCTTTAGCAGGGACTAAAAAGTCAGAGAGTTTATAAGAAGGTGGATGGAGCTAATTATTCTGCTGAGAGAAAAAAGCTCTTAGCCTAAAAGAGTTGAGACGGATCTGGAGCTCAGATGGAACAACAACAGCTCAGATCAAATCCATGTGTGAGAATGACTCAGACAAACCTGGGCTGTTTCGTAAAGAAAGGCTGCCACACTTTTCATAATTAGGATTTGTCAAAACACAACTATCTGTGTTGGTGTCTCACTGGAAGCCCTGTTAACATTAGAGCTGCCATCTTTAATATCTGACTTGGCTTCAGCTCTGGCTCGTTGCTCTAATCAGGCTATTTGATTAATCGAGAAAAGGAAAAACAGGAAGTCCAAACTCAAACAAACTAATTACGGTAGATAGATTAACAGGATTCTGTTAATTCTGAGCATTTGGAGCGACTAATGTTCAGAGCTACTGCTGGATGATAGCGGGATGATGAACCGTCACAAAGAGCCGAGCCGTTTTTTCTTGTCCTCTGCGTACAGAGAGGAACGTCACCAGGCTGGCACAGCTGATGGTGATTTGCTTGCAGCTCCACACAGCCGGATGCTAAAGCAGTTTAGAGTTTGTCCAACAAAAATAAAAGATGTGACATGCTTTTCTTGGTACGTTGATAAATATTTATTATTCAGTTCATATAAGAGGCTATTTATCTATTTATGAAGCATTTTTCTCTCTTTCTTCTGAAGCGCTTGCTGTATTCAGCTGAGCTTCACTAATGAGTTTCCCCAGGTCATGTTTTGAATACGTCACTGAGTGTTTGTGTTTACTGTGAAATTAAAATGAGAGCATAATAAGATGGTTTCTGATGTGTTGGGCTTCGTAGTCTTCCAGTTGTCTGTTTCTGTGTTGAAAGGGCTCCCATCAGTGCAGATGTTGTAGTAAAAAGTGTTAGTTTTTCACCACTCATAGCAGTTTTCATGCAGATAATTCAAATTTTTTAGTTGTTTTGTCTTGCCAGTCTTCCTTAAAGGATAGATTTGTTGTGTGATCAGTTTCCTTCTTGACAGATTCTGAGCTGTGGAACTCTGCAGCTCCCCCAGAGTTACTATGGGCCTCTTAATCACTCATTTCTGAGTAACAATCGCTCAGCCTGGCCTTTAAGTTTAAGTTAATGTCTTTGTAATGTGACAAAATATGAAAGACTTCATGGGTTATTAATAATTTGTAACATAATGTTAAAGTATATTCACTCTGACATTTCTGTTATTTGGAATCCTAATAAGCTTTTAGTTTAGTCTTCTGAAAGTAAAAAAGTAAAACGCCTCAAAATGGCCACTGGGTGTTGACCAGCAAAAGTTAGATTATTAGCAATAGGTAATACAAACTCATTCAACCGTTAATTGCAATTTAGTGATGCCTTTAACTTCGACTTTAAACCAAGAAAATTAGAATCTGATGTATAGATAATCCTGAAAGCAGCAGATTTCCCACGAAGTGGCATTGTGCTTTTTTGATTTAGCCACTTTGCAGCTTAGTAATAAACACAATTTATTTCTGTTTCTTCCATTTTTCCCGCTGCTACTCCGCATACTAAATATTGCAGAAAGTTCTGTCAGATTTAGAAATAACAGGACTAATCTGCAATGTAGTTTTTAAACGAATTTAGACAATATGAAAAAAAAGAACATAGAAAAACGTTTGAAAGCCTAATAAACTACTGCTTGAGACTATTTGACATGGAAACTGTAGAAAAAATGATGACTGCAATGACAAAATGGTCCCAATAATGCAATATTCATTCAGAGTTGAGCCAAGGGGGAAAAAAATAAACTCTTAGAAAATTGGATCTTATTGAAATTCTTTTTCACATAAAGTTACACCAGAAACAATTTGAAAATTAATATTTTAATAATTCATTGCAGCAGTTTCATACAGAATTCAAACTTATGGAGACTGATGACCCACCGGAGGCTCACAGGCTGTTAGCGAAGGAAAACCTTTTAAAATGTAACTTTAATGATTTTAACAGACATCTGTTACTAGACCATAGTGTTGGATTTGAATTATGAATGTTATCTCAGTACTGATACCTTGTAGATTTAGTGGTAGTTGTTTTGTTTGTTCACTTTGCCCCGGATTTCTCTAAACTTGCTCTCAAAGTTCACGAGGGTTTAAAGATAAAATAAAACATCCTCTCTGGTATTAGGGTTAGCTAGGAATTGCCCGATTTCTGGTATGATCATCTTTCGAAAAAATTTCAAAAACAAACCAAAATAAAGCTAAAAAGTATGCAACACATGACAGCTCCTGGTAACCAGCGGTAGTGTCGCCCTTGTTCTCAGGTGATGGAAGTTTCTGGACAGATCGCCTCAGAAAACCATTTCTTTGCTTCCTGGGTGCAGAAAGAGGAATCAATCTGAGAGCTGTGTGATCCAAGCTATTAACACCTCAGCAGAAACCCGTCTCCATGGCTATTAGGGTTTTACGCCTCTGTCATATAAAAAGGTAACAAGGGCCGAATTAAGACTCTGATAAAAGATACAGCCAGCCTGACAAACATGTCACCATGGACAGCTGTTAGGATCCTTCTCACCTTGCCTTTTCTACATCCAGGTTTTCCTCCATCTTTATAAACCCATACCGGCTCCTTATGCCACACAGCAAGAAACTGCTGAGGGCGTGACTATTTTCAATATGACGGGGGGGAAAAAAACACTTCAAAGCATCATAAGTGACAGGTACCGCTGAGGATGAAGCTGTAAGTCGCCAGGCAGCAGAGGATGCTCTAATTCACTCTGACACCGCACCAGAATCACAGCCCACTTCAGGAAGAGCTCAAGTTCGACACGCCGCATCGTCCTCATCGGAGCCGAGACGGGCTGCTGCAAAATGAAGGCGACGGAGAACAAAGGGCCGAGCCGGGTGGAGTTATGAATAATGGATATGATTTCATCTGTAATGTTAATCAATAACTATTGTGTTACAACTCTGCTGGAAATTCTGAGCCTGCAGCAAAGGAAATAGCAGCTCAACATACTTCTGAGGCGACAGATGAAGATGTTTTTCTTAAAATCACCAAGGGAGAAGTAAAACGCAGCTTCACCCAGGGTTCCTGTCCAGGCTGAAATGCATTTGAGTGTTTTCTAGGTCTGAATAAGTGAGTGAGTGGAGAACTATTTGTGCTTCCTGATTCAATCTCTGCCTCATGTTACATCCATCCATGAGGATCAATTTTTTTCTCTTCTGATACCGATATTTGAGATTTAGTATGAGTCAATACCGATCCAATACAGAAAAACAGTGCTGAGTTGACTTAAAACATTTCTTAAAAAAAAAAAAAAACACAGACAACTTCACTGAATGAAAAATACATTTGATAGCTCTGCACCAGTACAGCACACTTAGCAACAACTGTAGCTTGGTCAAACATGTAAAAACAACACAGCTTTGACTTGTTCAGTCGGTTCAATTAGGAGTTGAACAGCCAATGCAAAATAAATAGTAAAGAAACCGACAGGAACAGCAGGTTCATTACTTTGGTCAAACATGTAAAAATAAACTGCAGCAAACCTTTCAACTGACTGAGAAAGTGCAATTATTAATTCTAAGTATAATGTAAAATAAATAAAAAGCAGAGCAAAAAGCATAGAATTAGACTGAATAGATCTGCCCTGAAGGTTCGGGCACATAGTCGCTGATACCCTGTCTAGTTTTTTATTCAATATCTGGACCGATACAGATATTAATATCGGATCATCTCTACTCTACATCCATATTCTCCGACTCTCATTTTTAGAGATTAAAAGAATGGCCTATCGGGGTCACAAAGCCTAGAAAATCATGTGATTGTGGTGATATTGTGTTGATGTTGATACCAGTTTAGATAATTCAACATTTCCCATCGGTCATTATGATGCTCCCAACGCTCACTGTGCCCTTTTACCGCATTAAGACTCCATCCGCCACGCTAGATTTATAACAGGCATGCAAATCATGAGTTCATGGCACTTGGAATATAACAGCCAGTAAATGCGGCTTTCCGCACAGTTCTTTGCTCTGTAGAAATTTCTTCAAGGCTTTACCATACATCTCTACCATCACTAATCCACTAACGCAGTGTTTTGAAAAAGATCTTAGAAGTCAGAAGTTGTCTTCAAATTACAATAATGCTCCCTAAACTTCAGCAAAATCATTATTATTTTGTTAAATAAATCCTTGTTTAAGTCAGTGTAACTTTGCTTTACTTGCTACCAGGTTTCACTAAGAGCTGCCAAAACCTCCATTATCGTTTCATTTCATTTATTAGACAATGCATACAGAAGAGAACAAGTCTGTGAGTATATGCCAAGAGTATATAGCTACAAGTAATTCACAACTTCAGTGGTTTGGTATTTTTATGTATTAAAATACATAACATTTCTAAATCAAAATACATTAAGACTATATGTTTTAATATCTATATTCATGTAAATAGTCTTGCAACCTCCAAATTCATATAATTAAACCTACACATTAAAATATGTACAATTCATAAATCCAGATACTATAAAAAGACACATTTTCCTCTGTACATGTTCATAAACAACCTTGCAATCTCCAGATTTAGATAAATATCCTCACACATTCAGCTAACATACAAAAATTATAACTATAATACTAACTCACTAATACATACAGATCTGCTCATCCTTTAAGAATGATCACATCTTTGGTTTTCTTCATTTCTTTTTTACTCTAAAGTTAAAATATCACTACTAATAAACACAATATGCAATAAAATCCTTCCTTAATCCAAGCTAAATATCCTTTTCCTTTCTATGTCCAAACCCATTTTGATTTGTGTGTGTTTGCTCTGCAAGTTCAAAGACTTTAAGGGTCCCTTTTGTTTCCTTCTCTACAGTCTCAAGACGACTCTACAGAAGAAGCTGTCCAGCGACAGCGTGGACCTGTCTGGAATCCCCCTGTCCACCCGCGATGTCCGACAAGTGGCTTTCTACCTCCAGAGCAACAGGGACAGCGTAGTGGCCGTGGACATCAGCTTCACCGAGCTCACGGACGACAACCTGAGGCTGCTGCTGCCTCTCCTCGCCCTGCTGCCCAAACTCAGCACCCTGGCTCTCAACGGCAACCGGCTCACGCTGGCCATCATCAAAGACCTCACCGAACTGCTGAAGGACCCCAAGATGTTCTCCAGCCTGGCCTGGATCGACCTGGGCAACAACGTGGACATTTTCACCATGCCCCAGCCGCTGCTGGTGGCGTTGCGCCGCCGCTGCAGCCTGAAGAGCAGCCTGCCCACCATCTATGAGTACACGGAGGGCCAGCCGTACTCCTACCACCTGGAGACCTCCATTGAGGAGCCCAGCCACTACGAGGAGGAGGAGGAGGAAGTCGAAGAGGAGGAGGAAGACATGGGGGATAGGTTTGAGCTGGAGTCGTGGGGCTTGGGGGAGAAACAGCTCTCTAAACATTTTACCCTTCACTACTGTGAGAGGTGATGGGCTGCTTCCTGTCCGGAGAGCTTTCGGCTGTGGTTGAAATGACGCCCCGCAGCACTGTGTTACTTCTTTCACCCTCTTGCCCTCACACCACGAGACAAAGTCCCCCTTCACAGGCGATGAGGGAGCCCGGTGCCCACATTGCGAATTAATTGTCCCAACACAGCTACTAAAGCTAATCTTTACCATCTCTGAGTTAACCCACCTAAGACGGCGAGGAAGGAACCGACGGCCTGGACGGCAGACTTACTGTGTTGGTGGATGGCGCTCTTGGGAAAGAGGTGCGGTTTCATTGGAGGGTGACTGGAGGAGTCAAGGTGCCAGTTCTCTCTCTCTCTCTCTCTTTCTATCCTTTTATCCACGTCTATCGCTCCATCTCGGTCTCTGTCGAGAGCCAATCCCCAGGAGACTTAAATCAGTTGGTCGGACGAAGGGGCCGCATCCCGAAGGAGAGAGGGGGGACACCTGGAGTGAGGTTTGGAAACCGTCGGCCCAGCGTGGTTTCTCTACCAGGACTGAGACTCTCTCTGTCCGACAGGGCCTAGCTCCACATTCTGTGTTCTCTGTTAATCTCTCAACAAAAGCTATGACACAAGTTCAACAGACTATACAGCCAGCGACCCGTCACGTGGCGCTGGCAAAACTGCTTGGTCGACTTTTTACATTTTTTTTCCCCCCCCGTCCTTTCCCAGTGTCCACCCGTGAATGCCCATGTGCAGATGGAAATGAGAACAGAAGACAAAACAGTTGTTGTGTTTCGACGGGTCATTTTTATATTTTTATTTTATTTTTTGTGCACCTTCGCGGACAAAGCAGTCTCAGAAGACAACGGGTAGGACTCGACAACGGAGAGGTGTCTCTGGTTGTTTTTGTACTCGCATTAAAGCTGACATCACTGCGCTCTTTAGGGTCATAGCCACAGTATTTCAACACATTTATGGCTCCTGAAGCCGAAGTGGCTTCTGAGTCAGAGCGAGGAGGGCCAATCCGCTCTTCCTACTGCCGTCCGTCTCCACAGGTGTTGTCCTTTCCACTTAACGTCGCCGTATATCAGTGGCCCTGTGTTGTGAGGCACTTCTTTGACTGTTATATATCCGTTCCAGTCTTTCTGCAGTAGCATTATAGGATCACCTAGGCTGACCAGAACACTGCGACGCACTTTAAGGCCCTGTCGTTTTTTTGATGTTTCACTTCCTCCATAGTGTATACTCTGTGCACATACAGTAGTTTGTATCTGAGTATTTACAAGGCAGAAGTTGAAAGTATCCCACATTCAGACAGTACGAACTACGCAAATGACGATTGTTAGCGGAATCAAAAGAAGCTCACCAGATATATAATAAATGTTCAATACGTGTTATTTGTGTATTTTGTGTCCGTAAAATGTCTAAATGCTGTTGTTTTGTCTCTCGTCTGATTCAGCAGTCGTATTTAATAGTACGTAATGACAAAGAACAATAAAATTTAGCCCAAAGAAGTCCTGCTGTTGGACTGAATGGATGATGTTTTATGGGATAATGCAATAAAACATAGTTGCTCTGTAAATGTTATCCAGCAGAGGATATTTATGTGGAATATTAAATCCTCCCAGACTCTTGTTTCCTCTTGGTTCGTGCAGCGCCTTGCAAAAGTGTTCATACAGCTTGGCCTTTTTCACATATTGTCACTTTAAATCCACAAACTATATTAGATTTTGTTTCAGTTTGTGAGTCAGACCAACAGAAACCTGGCAAGAACATAATTTATGAAGATGTGACGTGCAGGAGCTTATGTGCATGTCTCCATCATCTACCTGTTTTTCTCTACAAAATAGCTAAAACTCAGTCATATTGGAAGAAGAGTGTCCAGCAGAATCAATATTCAGCTTTTCCCACTGGCTGAATTGGATTTAGATCTGGATTTTCACTGAGCGACTTCACATGAATGTGCTTCGATCTGAACCATTCGATTGTAGCTCTGGCTGCCTACGTGGTGCTGCATAGAGATGAACCACTGCCACCAGTTTCAAGCCCTTTGTTTCACTTTTCCTGCAGAAGAAAACCATTCCCACATCAAGATACTGCCTCTGCCATGTTTCACAATGAAAGGGAGGTGTTCAGGACCTTCTGCATCCATTGTTTTTCCCATTCTCAAGACGTTTGTTACATTCCCTACATCGCTCATTGAGAACTGGCAGCTACATACAAACACACATCACATTTGTCAGATTTTCATTTTAAAATATAAAGACCATGTCTAATTTTCCTTCCATTTATTACCTTAAAACCCCTGAAAGATGCATTAAAATTTGTGGTTGTAACATTACACAAAAAGGCTCAAGGTATATGAATGATTTTGCAACGCTCTGAGGTTTATGTTCATGTGTCAGTAAATGTCAAACCTTTTCCTAGTTGTGGTCCGTGTATATGTGTCTCATGCGTTCAATGACTGCCAATAAAAGAACCTGTCCAAACCGAGAAGTGACGTCTTGTTGTGATTTTTTTTTCTGGTAAGGTTAAAATGATTTACTGATCTGTTTTTACCAGCTGGGTCGCTGTCAGAACATGCAGAGGGTCACAGACAAAAGCATAACAAGCAGCTGATTGATTTCTCCAGATTAGCCTGTTAAAGGAGCCGGGTTTGGGCCGTGTTGTTTCAGACCGGTAGCCGGGATGCTGTACATGTTTTTGCTGTCGAGGAAACGCATCAGCTTGCAGTCGTTCGCCGGCGAAGGGCACGGCAGTCTGTCCGTGAGACCCAGACCGTGATCCTCTCCTGGTAACCTTTTGTTCGTGCTGCCAGACATGGTAATGTGGCATTTGCAACAGGTGGCGCCTATAAGGTCAGGGCACAGTGTGACTGTCACAACCCCTCCCAAGGTCCAAATATCGTGTGACAAGACAACACAGCGCGCACCAAAAAATCACCAGGTTTGTGTTATTTGACCTTTCCTTCGCAGGATTGGTTTATTTCTGTGTTACTGGTGAAATATCAATTTCCTTAGCGTTACTGTTGTAGACCTTTAACCCGACACAGAAGGAGCTTCATGGATTCACTGAGGAAACTTTTCCACCGCTGGATGTCCAGAATTACAAATTCAGACTATTGTCAAAGGCCCCATACTGTATGAATGTCATCATGAACTGCCTCCTATATGTAGAGGAAAACTCATTTTACAACATGATTCCAGCAAAGCATTTGCTCCCAGATTGTTAACTTAATTGTTCTCTTTATTTTTGAGAAAGTTTATCACTCTCCAGAAGTTCATTACTAAAGCTTCTTGTTTTAAAGAGAGAATATAATGTTGATGTAGTGCATGTTCTCCTTAACTCTCTAGTATTTGCTATTACATCCTTGCCAGTTGATGAGTAATTCCCCCAATATTCATCCATTGTCTGTCTAGACCTGCTTTTACTAACAGAGATAAACATTTTGAACAGCAATAAACCCACATACTAACTCCTGTGGCCAGTGCATAGAGGGAACTGGAATATCCAGTGAGCGAACAGGCAAACTCTGTGCGTGTTTCAGCATTTCTCACCTTGTAAGGCCCTTTTTTCCAACAAATATTATATTGTAAAGACCCACTGATCCATGCAGGGTTAAAAACCTCAGGTTTCATATGAAGACGTGCTGCTTTAAGATTAGGGGTCACATTTAGGGTTAGGCCTGAAAGCATGACTGTGTGTGTGATTTACCCCTTTCAGCTCCTTGAAAAGAAGAGAATTAACCCCAGATACAGGCTTTTAAGGTTTATGGCAAGATTGTTAAGGTATTGATGCAAATTCAAATTATATGTTTGAATGAGACCAAAATAGTTTTTATTACACACTGATCCTATTCATGCATCAAGTGAAAACTTTTCTTCTCAGAAATGTATCCACTTACTCACTGCTAGTAACTGTTCAGCTACTAGATGACATCCTAACCTTCAGATGATCAGTTGAAGGTCGTATATCTCAAATGTGGTTCAAGCCTTTTGCAAAATTTGTCTGCTTACTTAACAAATTTCAGTTAATCTTCTATAATTTTCTACCTTCGTGCCTTTTTTAGTGAACTTAAAATCATGAAGCCTGTGAAAATAAATATTTCTTACTAAAATTGCTGTAATGTTCATATTTTATTGCAACAAACGCAAGAAATTCAATAAACTGTGGAGAACAATTAAAAGAAGGAATTACAGCTAATATTTAAAATGTAGTATTTCCACTAAACCATCCCTGTTATATATTCGTGAACCCTTTTTACAGGTAAAAATATGAAGTTGCTGTGGAGATTATTTGGATTAGTACATTCTCTTCACCATCTTCGAAGAACCATTAATGAGAGGGCAAAAATATTTAAGACCATCTACTACATAAAAAATATTTTCTGCATGTCACTGCAGAGTTACCTCAAATTAAACTTGCTTCTCTGTTCAGTGATATTTAAGAACAACAAACACATTCTGCTTCAAGAAATCCTGTGTAGCCAGAATTATGGACTAGTGGCATCAATAACCAGCTGCTTCTCCCAGTTTCCTGTTGTCAGACACAGCACAGATGTAGCCGTCCTTTTTCTCCACAGCATTAACCACATTGTAGAATTTCTCAGACGTCTGGTTGTGCCCCAACGCTTCAAGAGCTTCAATTACTACCTGAAGAGAAAGAAAGGAATAACGGGATGAGTAAAAGGCTGTGCAAGGTGTTTCCTGTGAAAACAGTCACAGGCACATTACTCTGTGTAAGCTGGGTTCGAACGTCACTGTGTTGTTAGAGTCAACATAGACAACAGGAGTATCAATCGCCTCCTTGAGGCTCTTCCCAAACCAAAGATGGTTGATGAGAGCCTGGAAGAGAAAGAAAACATGGTACTGTGAAGATTGTGATGATTATGAAGACTTGTGAGGAGCATCTGATAATCCTAAATGCTCTTAGTGTGACCTCCATGGACACGTACTGACGCCAGCCCCGTCGTGATCCACCTCCCGCCACTCGCTCCAATTACCAACGTCTTCGACTTTGACTTCAGCACAACGGGGGCCATGGAGGACGGGGGCCGCTCCCCTGGAAACACAACAAAAGCAATGAGTGACAACACAGACAACTGCAGTTCAGATCAATCACTGTCAGGAGAAACAAGAGGAATGATTGGAAACGCTTTCAGTGCCTGTGAATAAATGTGAGTCAGTTAGAGAAAGACATGGAGCTAATCTTGATGTCTTCTACAATGATCTTTTATTGAACGTTTCACCAAATTCAACACTGCAAAAGCACAAAATTTTATAAAATTTTTTTGGGCTAGTTTACTTATTTACTTACAATTAACTTCTCAGTAAGAAATAGAAGCTTATTTCAAGTCAATGGTTCCTTAATATTGATTAAAAAGTTCTCGTTCCACATACATATTATTTACAATATGGAGAAATTGTCTTATACATGAAATAATCTGGTTGTAGGTACAACATAAAAATCGTATGAGGTCAGGACTGAAAATGTGGTTGAAAGTGGGGGTTATGTCATCATGTGGGTCATGACTATACTGATGGTACCATCTCTTCAAATCGGCCAGTCATTGCGCTGACATGATTTTGTAATAATAAAAAAAAACGTTAACATGACTCTTTCTCCCAATTCTGGCAGGTCCACTCACACATACCGCAGTAATAATTACAAACACATAATCATTTATTTATTTATGTAAAAAAAAACAAAAAAAAACATTTAAAGCCTCAAATTCCAGCAACAAACAATGTTGACTGTATTAGGATTATTCCCTGTTAAACTTTAGTAAAAATTAAAAGTCATTACCAGCAGAGAAGCTATTGCCTGATTCACAAAAATCCAACAGCTGGTTGTTGAGGAAGATTCCAGTGCTTGAAGAGTAGACCTTGGAGCCAAATCTGTTAGGAAGATGTTTAACTCTCTTTAGGATCATTTAAATGTGGCTAGCAGGGCTAGCAGCTATGCCCAGACAAAACAGATCATAACTAGGAATGCAAAAAATTGATCAACTTATGATTAATGGCTTATTAGATTAAAAGTTGTTCCATTCGATTAAATGAATTAGTGTTGCAGTTTGGCCACCAGAGGGCGTCACTTGTTATCCATAAGCAGACCCAATAGTAAGAGCAATAAATAATGGCAGAAACTTCCCAGAACAGGAGTGAAACGGTCCAAACAGAGTCCAGTGTGGAATGTGAAATGCATTTTATGCGGTTCTGTTTACAAATATAAACTCTCAACAAGCTCATTAAAGTTACCACCTTAACAATGCTCATTCAGTCGAGCTACATGACGGAGCAGCGTCAACTTCTGACTGAAAAACTATTGACGTAGGTAAAGATGTGATGACAGAAAGGCGGAAAAAGTGCAGCATGATTGAAAGTGACTTGACGCCAATAAGCACGGTTGATTTTGAGCGCCTCCGTGAGTTAATGCACTTCATGGAGCGAAGTTTTAACAACCACCTGTTTGGAGGAGGGCTACGACAAGAAGGTGACCGCAACAAAGCAAGCCTTATTAGCAATGAGTAAAATGATCATGTAGTGACTATTTGTCCAAACTTAAATTCCAAAAAACTCAAGACTCAAAAGGGATCAAAACAAAACGTGAATCTAACTCAAATAGTCACCTGATGCATGTGGATTCTGGTTTACGCAGTTCAAAAAGGTCAAAAAAGGTCAAAATGCAGTTCTGTTTGTTTTATTCCAGTTTCAGGCAAGCAACTTACAGGCATCACAGGATTCTGC